>MJUU01025109.1:137999-165181 GCA_002080025.1 Modiolus philippinarum
TGTTTTTCAGGTCCGTGCGATATCCAAGATGGCCGCCAGCGGGAAACATAGTTTTAACATTGGACCCTATGGGAAAACACATTCAAAGATCTTCTTCTCTGAAACTACTTGGCCAATTGGCACCAAACTTGGCCACAATAGTCTTCTGGTGGTCCCTTACAAAAAGGTGTTTTTCAGGACCGCACAATATCCAAGATGGCCGCCAGCTGGAAATATAGTTTTAACATTGGACCCTATGAGAAAACACATTCAAAGATCTTCTTCTCTGAAACTACTTGGCCAATTGGCACCAAACTTGGCCACAATAGTCCTTTGTTGGTTCCTCACAAAAAAGGTGTTTTCAGGTCCGCTGGATATCCAAGATGGCTGCCAGCTGGAAACATAGTTTTAACTTTGGACCCTATGGGAAAACACATTCAAAGATCTTCTTCTCTGAAACTGTTAAGCCAATTGGCACCAAACTTGGCCACAATAGTCTCTTGGTGGTCCCTTACAAAAAAGGTGTTTTTCAGGTCCGCGCGATATCCAAGATGGCCGCCAGCGGGAAACATAGTTTTAACATTGGACCATATGGGAAAACACATTCAAAGATATTCTTCTCTGAAACTATTACGCCAAATGGCACCAAACTTGGCCACAATAGTCCTTTGGTGGTCCCTGACAGAAAAGATGTTTTTCAGGTCCGCCCGATATTCAAGATGGCCGCCAGCGGGAAACATACTTTTAACATTGGACCCTATGGGAAAACGCATTCAAAGATCTTCTCCTCTGAAACTGTTAGCCAATTGGCACCAAACTTAGCCATAATAGTCCTTTGGTGGTTCCTTACAAAAAAGGTGTTTTTCAGGTCTGTGTGATATACAAGATGGCTGCCAGTGGGAAATATAGTTTTAACATTGGACCCACGGGAAAACACATTCAAAGATCTTCTCTGAAACTACTGAGCTGATGGAACAAAACTTGGTCGAAATAGTCTTCATGTGGACCCCTGAAAAGAAAAAAAAAATTTCAGGTTCCCACTTTATCCAAGATGGCTGCCAGCAGGGAACATAGTTTAAAATTGGACCCCATGGGGGAACACTAACAGCGGTGTTCTCCCCTTAAACTAATTGGGCATATTGGAACTATAGTTTAATAATGAACATGTATATTGGCTCTTTAACATAAAATGTTTATGTTAATCAAGGACCAGGTGAGCGATACAGGCTCTTGAGAGCCTCTTGTTTTTGTTTCTGTTTTCTTTTTGTTTTTGTGTTTGTTTTTTGTTTCTCAGAATCACAACAAAACGTTATCTCTCGCATGAAAGAAACGTTTCTGTAATTTTAAATGGCTTTATTGTATTTTAAAATTAGTGCTATTTAATGTGCATTCGAAGTCGACAAATTCGTTGGCTAATGAAGCATCAATATTTATTAGGGATGTCCGCAGAGACAGACTCACCAATACTTAAAAGTTGAAATGGTTTTACACTGTATTTCTAATTAATACCTAATTATAACATCAAAATGAACATTTCCAAAACTAAGTTTTTACTATGATATGTTTTTGCGATGTTCAATCAAGTAACTGATATCATATTTCAGAGATATGTGATGACCCTAGTGTATAGCAATTAAATTTTAATTCATCCGAAGTTTCAAATATTTTCGTTCTTATCTTTAGCTAAACAGGGGTTTATTGTCGATGTTAGTTCTCACTTACTTTAATGTGTTTTTATTTTTGGTTTTATTGTACTATGCATTTAGATATTGACGAATGCCAAAGTAGACCTTGTCAACATGACGGTACATGTACTGACCTAGTAAATGGGTATACGTGTGCCTGTATAAATGGATTTAATGGCACTCACTGTGAAATAGGTAAAATAGCTTAATCAATTAAAAGAATAAGTCATAATTTAGCTCAGTCGTACGAATATTTGTCAGGCATATCATTGATTTCTGAATTTTCTAAACTGCTGCAAAAAAGAAGTTACTAATACTGCGGAATGCTTATGCCGCTGGTAAGAGATTACTGCTTGAAATATGTGTACAGCATTATAGAATTTTTTTAGTATGTAGCATGAATATTTTGCATTTTACTTGTATTAGTTTAACAATGAAAGGTTATTGAGTAAATGCACATGCGGCAAAATACATGGTTAAACAAGCAAAGAAACAACGGTCGTATTGTTGTTCTTCATCTTGAAGCATTTTGATGCCTTCAATCGTGTATTTGCTCAGCTTGTACAAATTACGCTAGATATAAAAAATATGATTATTTCAACTTACCATATAACTATCCTGATAATATATTAATACATGGTGGGGGTAAAATCATTTGATCTAATACAGAAGAAGTAACGAAATTAATCCTGTATAAGAATTCCTAAGTTAATGTTGGTTATTTCGTCGTTTTACCCTTTGTCGAACCACGAGGTATCGATAGTTGCTATAATGTCGTAGTAATTTTCCAATGGGAATTGGAATACAGTCCAGAGACAATTATTTCTAAAACAGTGCGATGAATATGAAAAAAGGGTTCGTTCCTGAATTTAAGATATTTCGTTTTACATTGGCATTTCAAATATTGATATTTAAGAAATACATTGTACATATTTAGGAGACTAGATTCATATTCGGTATTACAAAGAAAAACCATAAAATAGGATCTATATACTGCTTTATGCTTATTTATTCCAGATATTGACGAATGTGCGTCTTCTCAATGTCAACATGGAGGCAGTTGTGTTGACCTCATAAATGCATATACATGTCATTGTCCAGATGGGTATACAGGTCATAACTGTCAAATAAGTATGTTGAAATTTTTGTTATGGTGTTATGGTTAAAAACAAATCATCATCTCGTTTATGTTAAATTGATAGTCATTGAGAATGTAAACAAACTTCTTAAGATCAAACACACTGCATAAACAAAGGAAGAATGGTGCATTCCATACATTTTTAGCATGTAGAACGTACAACATAATATCAATATGAACTGACCTTGTTCTGTTGCTATCAGGTTAATAAAAATCATTTTAAATTGATTTGGAAGTAACAAAACCTAATTGACGTCTGACTTAAGAAGAATGACTTGGCTGTCCAAAGTTTGTCGTGCGTTGATCCGTAAAACTCCAAAAATTGCGACCACAGTACTTTCTTAAACAAACTATATAATACAAAACATTAACACTCTTTAAATAAATACTTTTATTGGGAATCCTTTGTTAAGTTAATGAACGTCGTGAACAAAAATGTATGTAGCGTGCTTTTGTTTTAAATTGTTCAATTTGAGTGGCTTGTTGTTGGCAAAGAAGATCTAAATTTGGTTCTTCTGATTTTATTTGGATAAATTGGGCCAATTTCATTACGTACGAAATTATTCCATGAAAAATATTGCAGCATAAACAACTGATGTCTGGCTGTGATGAATTGCTATTTTAACAAATTCCATAAAATCTAGGAGTCCAGCAATTGGATGATGCCCGCGAAGACTTATTTTATTTGGAAACCGTGCGAATAGAAAAATTATATCAATCATGCAAAACTCTGTTTTTTGAAAAATAATTGCTCTTTGTTTGGATCTTATTGAATGTTTGGTATTCATCAGCTTAATGTCATCTTTGATTAATGGCCTACCCAAATCTTTTCATTGGATCTGAATGAAAGAAGGACAAGATAGTGAGATGACCATCTGCAGATATTAAAATTGGCAGTAATTTTGGAATTGCATTATTAACACCACTGACCAATGCCTATGTTGGTATATATATATGTCCCCTGGGGTATTCACGAACCAAGTAATCCAGTTAACTGATATGAAATCTTATTTTTGTTTGTTTTTATTTATTTCATTTCTTTTTATTATTTTTTTTTGTTTCTGTTTGTTGTTTTATTTTTGTTTTTTTGTTTTTTTTTGTTTTTTGTTTTTTGTAATGTTTTTTTTTAAACTTGCCATACTGAATTTTTACAAGTTAAGGAATATTTCCTGCGTTCAGAGCCAGAGTTATGTCTTTAGATAATTTTGGATTGTATTTGTTATTTATTCTCTATCAGCTTTAGTTCAGCTTAAGTACATATACTTAAGGTCTTTGAAATGTTTTGAAGAGACATACCTTGTGCAAATGACTATCTGGTTTACAGCAACATCGTTATAATGATATTGTTAGATACTTATAATTGCGTTTCAAGGTTATATTTTAAACATGATTGAACATGTAAAATTTAACCAGAGTTATGATTATTTAAAAGTATTGTGTCTGTCACGGCCATCTGATATCAAAATAGAAGCAAGCTTATCGATATAACCCCTTTGATTTTTTGTGAAAAGACTGCACTTTGTAACATGAACTTAGTTTAAAGTAATTATTACAGATCCAAATTTCTATATAGATGCTTTAGACTTTGATTTCCTAAATCTGCATAGGTGTTTATTCCAAACCAATTACCATTCTGAGTTTAACTGTACTTGCGTCTTTGTAAAATACAAATATAACATAAATGATCATTAATATCATATTAATACCCCGCTCCCCAACGGGGATAGGGGTATTGTGATTTTTGTAATTTGTTTTTCTAAATTAAGATTTAGTGTTCTTGAAATACACAATGAATGTCCAAATAATGGTGTCCGAAACTACATTTTGTACATCGACATACGGAATAACACTGCTGTTGTAAGACACTTAAATTTGGTGAATATATGAATTTACTTTTAATGTACTGAAAGGAACTTTAAACATCGTTTCAATATGTCGGGCGATAAATACAACGGGATATAAAAAAATGTACACCTACTTGGCATTGGCAAACAAAATAATCTACTTTTATATTTGATTTCAGATATGGATGAATGTCAGAGTAGTCCATGTCAACATGGTGGTACCTGTACTGATTTAGTTAATGGATACATATGTCACTGTACAAATGGATATAACGGAACTAATTGTCAAATAGGTGAGATCATCTTTTTTATTTACAATACAATGGAATTTCTAAACATTATTATCCAAGTAGTTATTTAACTAAATTGTGCAAAATCTTCAAAAATTAAATGTGAGTCTGAACATGATGATAGTAATATATGGAAAAGGCTGACAAAATCTTCTGATAATGTCGGTAAAACCCTATTTTTCTCACTCCATACATTAGTTCTGAACCCTTTTCCGTCATTTTTTTTAAAATTTTTTTAACAAAGTGTATTAACATTGCAAAAAATGCAGTCTTTTTTTTGCAATCATTCCTAATTTTGATATAGCTATCATTTTTGCATTATACCATTGTCTACAAAACAACGGAAAACAAAAGTTGTGCATTTTGAAACCCATATGACTGTTCATTGCAAAAAAAAAAACACCAAAATCACGACATAAAAAAAATGGTTGATAAAGAAAAGAAATGACACAAATGTGACGCCGGTAACAGATTAGGTCAGTGCTTTGCAGGAGAAAAAAAACCTCCTTAGTTTTATTAAATTGGTAAACGTATGAGATTTTAATTTAATGGCTCACTTGCCACAACGGGCCATTTTTATGTTTTGTCTGCAGTCGGTGTCCTCAAATGAAGCAAATTTAACCTAACGTTACAGAAATGAGGCGTGAAGGTGACCAATTTGTTTGGATCCGATGATAGTATTGTTGCAAGCATAATAGTTTTTCTTTGCAACTTTTTCTAAAACAGATGATGATCATTTCTTGAACTAGGTAATAAATTTGTTTAGTCATTATTTTTTCTAAATATGTATCTTACGAGTTTACCTAAATCAGATATGGATTATTTATGGATGAGCCATTTTGACAGGATCAGCCATTTTGACAGGCAATTGATACATGTTTACCATCGGAACCTTTACATTTTTAAATGCAACATATTTTATATAATTATCTTGTTGCAGATATTAATGAATGTGCCAGTAGTCCATGCGTAAATAATGGTACGTGTATCGATGGTATAGCTTCGTGGAATTGTGCTTGTAGCGCTGGGTTTACTGGAGTTTCTTGTCAAATAGGTAATGTATTGTGACGAATTAACAAGTCTTATTATGTAGAATCAATTCATTATTGAAAAACATCTAAGAGATGTACATTTAACTCGATAAAACACATCTCTGTAAATAACACAACTGTAAATGTGTGCAATAAAAGATTTGTTTAAAGTTACTTAGAAAAGATTTTTATTTAGTTTTGAATACAGTGGAATTAATTACTTTTGGAGTGTTAAAAATTCGGTAGAAGTTTTGGAAAGACTTCGATCTGTTAATGAAGCATACACCTCCGTCGATAGCTATGATTTTTCTAACCTCTATACTACATTACCGCATACACTCATCAAAGAGAAATGTTCGTATTTGATCAAACGGTCCTTCAAAAAATCAGGATGTACGTACATTTGTTGCAATACATTTAAATCGTTTTTCAGTGACGACAAACATGACAAATATACCAACTGGACTTGTCAGGATATGATAAAAGCATTAAATTTTCTTCTTGATGATATTTTTGTTCGTTTCGATGATACAGTCTATCAGCAAAAAATAGGTATTCCTATGGGTACCAACTGTGCAACTCTCATAGCAGATTTATTTCTTTATTGCTACGAGTCACAATTCATGGCAAAAATTTCAAAAAGAACCATCTAAACAGCATTTAGTGGATAAATTTAACAATACACATAGATATTTGGACGATATTTTGGCTTTAAATAATCCTGAATTTTCTAAATTTACAGATGAAATTTATCCTGCAGAACTTACTTTAAATAAATCCAATAGCAGCAGTGATTATACTCCTTTTCTTGATCTTGATATATCAATAAATCAAGGAAAGTTAAACACTAAGGTTTATGATAAAAGGGATGATTTCTCATTCCCTATAGTCAATTTCCCCCATCTCGACGGCGATGTTCCGTTAGCCCCTTCTTACGGGGTCTACATTTCACAACTTGTTCGATATGCACGAGTATGTAGTAATGTTTCTGACTTCAACGACCGAAATCTTTGTCTCACTGAAAAACTTCTGCATCAAGGGTTAAGATATCATAAATTGATAAAAACATTTTCTAAATTTTATTATAGATACATTGACTTATTAAGAAAATTTGGTTCTACATGCAGGGCTCTTATACATCAGGGCATTTCACATCCAAACTTCTATGGGAATATCATTTACAAAGCGCATACATTCAAAAATTGTCCTTCCAAACTTATTAATCCGTTGAACAAACTTATTCATTAAGGATATAAATACAGCATAGTTGTTAAATTTTTACTTCTGGTTTTTGTTGGCAAAAATATTGATCATCTCCTAAATGCTTTACACTTAACTAAATTTAAACAATTTTTCATATTGGCAGTATTAGGCATTGCACAATATCATGTTCTTCTTTCATAATTGATGATGTCGTTATACCAAATCTATTTAGAAGTATTTCAATTGAAATTTCATATGTAAGAAGGCTTGATATCATAGTCAACGGAAATTATTTCCTTAGGTAGCTGTCAGTAACTGCGAGCATTTGCCCGGACAGTACCTGTATGTATTGTCTTCATGTTTTATGTACTTCATTGTAAGGGTACTCGTCTTGATAAGTTGGACTTTTTTCTAGTTTAATTTTTACTGTGAGTCTTTTTGTGTATTTATTTTTAGCCATTCACCACACATAGGGGGAGGGTTTGGATCCAAGAAAACGAGTTTAACCCCACCGCAATTTTTGCGCCTGTCCCATACCAGGAATATGTTGGTCATTGGCTTGTCCTTGTCTTCTTATAAAATTTAAGTTTCTTAATATTTGGGTTATTGGATGTGGTTTGTTTTCATTGATTTATTCACTTTTACCTTTTCGGGGCCATTTAGGGCTTACTATATGGTGTGAGGTTCCTCATTGTGTTGAAGACCATATGGTGACCCCTAGATGTTTTGTTTTTGGTCGTTTTAACTGGATATGGGATGTTGTCTCCTTGACATTTACCCCATTTCCTTTCTTTTTCATATATCTATTTTGTAGAAGCTTAGTTTTATTCTTTCAAAAAACCTATTAATTATCAAAGCATTCAAATCCATAATCCATTCGCCTGCTGTAAGAAATATTACCCATATCAAGTCATTGTAAGTACTGAGAGCAAAAATATTGTCATTTACACATGATGGATAATATTTAAAAAATCTCGACTTCCATGTTGTATTTCTCAAACCGTTATAGACTATTCACTCTGTATCTTTTAAAATAAAATGACTTTTTTTTTCAAAACGACATCTTTTGACAAAATATTGAATAAAAATCCGTCTTAACATTAGATAAGAAGTATTTGACCACTTTTTTATTAGAATGAGGAGAGTTACTTCTACTTTGTATTGTTTGATACACTATACACCTCTGCCTTAATTCCAAATTTGTAACAAATTATGTACTACTAGACTTTTTAATAGGTTAATGGGCTTTTAATTATTCAGATATTTACAATTAATAGAAAAGCATCGGTAAGTGTATTGGATGTGGTTCGTTTGCATTGATATATTCACTTTTTTACTTTTTTGGGGCCATTTAAGGCTTGCTGTATGGTGTGAGGTTCCTCACTGTGTTGAAGACCGTACGGTGACCCCTAGATGCTTTGTTTTTGGACGTTTTAACCTGTATATGGGATGTTGTCTCCTTGAAATTTACCCCATTTCCTTTCTTTTTCATAACTAGTAACCTGAACAGAATTATCACTTAATTGTTACTAATTTCTATCCAAAAAGAACTACTTGTATTTCGCATGCGTAACTTGTGAAAGAATTAGCCATAATTCAAAAGAAACATACACGAATTTATCCTGGAAGTGTAGTAAATCATTTGTATTTTTACAGATATTGACGAATGCAAAAGCTCTCCGTGTCTTCATAATGGTACATGCGTCGACTTAATAAATGGTTACAGTTGTATTTGCGCAAACGATTCCAAAGGGGGACATTGTGAAATTTGTAAGTATGTTTTACAGTTTCGAAAAGGATTCACAAAAGCTAGGAAACAATTCAAAATACAATTAAAATTGTGTTGTAAATTGCTCCAGCCCGTTAAGAATACTTCAATGATAAACATACTGCTTTATATTTAGGCACATACTTGTTACAATCTGAAATTAAATTAGTTTTTTGAATAGCTATGGGACAAACGTAATATAACTATTATAATGTTAAAGGTTAGAAAACTGCTTAAAATTTTTATCTTTTATTCCATTTTAGGGCTTAATCACTGCCATTCAGTACCATGTCTGCATGGAGGAGTTTGTAAAAATAAGTTTGGTGGTTATATATGTGACTGCCCGCATCCATGGTATGGGGATATTTGTGAATATAGTGAAATTAACAGAACAGAGGTAGGTTAAAAAGGAATAGTGATGATAAGCTGAGTGCTTACTGTCCAACTATTACAGGAACAACATAGGAAATAACAACTTTTTACAGTATTGTCAGCTAAATTTTTAAACATTGGTGAAAAATGCTGAACTACTTCCCACTATTAAATAAATAGAAACTCCACAACCGCCATATTTTTGTATTTATTTGATTTGGCTACTTTATAAGGATGTGTACATTGTATGTATTCCTATAAAAGTTTTCTCTTAGAAATTTTGAGGATTTGTTAATCTTCATGGCGATCGCATTGGTCAGGTAAGCACACATTGCCCGTTATTTTTTTTTAATTGCATTCCTTCTAATTACAAAAATATTATAGAATTATGAATGTAATTTTACTCTTTTATGGGCTTAACTAGAAGCTCACATAAGCCTATATCACGCACAGCTACTGATTTAAAAAAAATCGTCTCACAGTGATAAATGATTATTATGAGGTGACAGCCATTTGTTTTATGATTCTGGTAGATTGCCGTCAAAATAATATCAATTTGATGTATGAAACAGTTTTCAAGAATAAGAAATTTAAAAAATTTTCCCTAAGGGTCCAATGTTGAACTAAAATCTGTAGTGTCGTCCACAGAGGATTTATGATTAATATCAAAATAATATATCCGTTTAATGACCATCATGTTACCATGCCTAGCTAATATCAACCAGTCGAATGAAACAGTTTTCAAGAATTCACAATTTACTTCACCTTTACATAGGGTCCTATTTTAAACTAAGATCTGCAGGGGCTGTCAACTTGGACTTTTGATAAGTACTTTAAAAATACATCTGTTTAAAGACCATCATTTTACCATGCTTAGTTAATATCGATATGATATACGAAACAGTTTTCAAGAATTAGAAAAATACAACATTTTCCCATAGGGTCCAATGTTAAACAAAGATCTGCAGTGGCGGCCATCTTGGATTTATAATCAGTACTAAAATCATTTAAATTTTTTGTATTTGTTTACTGGCCATCATATTACCATGCCCAATTAAAATCAGCTTGATGTATGGAACGGTTCTCCAGAATTGACAATTTACAACATTTCCCCATAGGGTCCTATTGTAAAACTACGTTCCCCGGTGGCACTCATCTTGGATCAGATATAAACTTTTCTTTCATATGTAGAAATTGTAGTTCTTGATATGATGAAAACTTTTGCTATTCAAACGTGATCTCCATCTAAAGGCGTTTTTGAAAATATGACAAATTTGAATAAAATTACGACAAATTGCATATAAAGGGAAATAACGCCTATATGGGTGTTTCGATTGTCTCCAAAATATCTAGGTTCGTAAATCTATATTTCCTGAACACTTTTTCTAAAAGTTGCCCCTTATCTGTTTAAGTTTTTCTAATAACTCCGAGACGGGATTTCGGATTTTCTTCAAAACTACAGGGGTTAGATTTTGCCATGCTAGATTATTTTTAACCCGTCTGAATTTTGATATATGTATTTGCAAATAACTGCAATTTGCCCCTGTTGGCCATGTTGTTTGGTCTTCGGACTAATCGAACACAATTTTGAAAATGCATTCATTTTTGATGATTCAGGCCAAGTTTGGTTACAACGGGCCGAATGGTTTCAAAGGAGACTGACGGAAGACGTACACAAATTGATGACGTTTTAAGCCAGGTGACCTATAAACGAATAAAGTAAAGTACCGTAAACCCAAATTTTACCACCACTCGATTAGTGAAGGAACATAATGGAATACACTTGTTCATCCGTACGTCATTCGTTCCGCTTGAAATTTTTTGGCAAACAGCCGACCGCTCTTCTAAAAGAATTAATTCCAATTTTGGTATTCGACTTTGCTGTAATGAATTGTGCAAAGTTAGCAGTTTTGCTGCTCTACGATGTCAAGTTACCGATTGACGGGACTTTAAAAAGGTTGATACTATTGACGGATGCTTGGGAGGACAATGCATGCAACGTCATGTTTGTTTAAGATTTAAGATTTGTCTTTGCGATTGGTCTAAATGGGTATTTCGTCTTCAATAGGCAAAGAAAAATCACATGTAAGAATAGAATAAAAAAGAGAACAGGAAACACCTACAATGGCCGAAAAACATAGCCACTTGCCACAAAGAAATTAGGAACTGCACAAGAAAAAAACTCCATAAAATACAAAAGACAAACGTAAACAACTATAGGAACTCGGGATAGCCGGACTTGGTACCGGCACTAGCAAAAGCCAGCGGTAGGGTTAAACCTGTATATGGGTACCCAAACCTCCCCTTTCTCTGTACCGTTTCCCTATAGTATAATAAACATACGAGTAAACCCATACAGGTAGACTTACATGACCACAATCTTGAAAAGAAAAATGGGGGAACAAAACTTAATTTTGAAAGATGGGTCAAGGAGTGTTCGCCGCTAAATTGCCGGCTAGCTCAAGGAGCCTAGTCTGCTGGTAAAACACTGTCGCACTACGGAAGAAAAATCAAATTCAATGAGTTTGGTAAATAATCACCATGTATTTCAGTAGTAGACATCGGCAGTATCAGTGAGAGGCCAGTATGTGTGTAAAATCCTCAGGTCACTGGTTCCCAAAGCTAATTCAACGAACACGTGCAGAATATCCTGTCGATATCCCCTATTGCGTAAAGAATGTAAGTTACGTCCCAGTTTTTCTGGATTTTTAATCAGTTTCTGGCAATTTTAACAACATTTACGTAAAATCGAGGATAGGAAATGCCCTTAGTAATAAGCTGTTTGCGAGTGACATTATATTTAGATATCAAATGTTCATATCTTCGATAAAACTTTTTAAATGTATTTGACAATTTATGAAATCTGTAACCTTGCTGCAAAAGTTTTGAAGTGATAGTAAGGTTACGTTCATTGAAGTCGTCAAGAGCAGAACAAATGCGTGCGAGTCGTACCAGTTGAGAAATAAAAACTCCGTAGGATGGGGCTAGAGGAACGTCGCCGTCAAGAAAAGGGAAATTAGTAATACTGATATCAAAATCATCCCTTTTATCGTAAATTTTAGTTTTTATTTTACCAGAGTCAACGATGATAGTTAGATCCAGAAAAGGGCAATTTTTAGAATCATTATTAGCTTTATTAAGTTTCAGTTGTTGTGGGTAAATGATGTCGACATAATCTAAAAACTTGGGATTGTCAATAGTAAGGATATCGTCAATATACCTGCTGTTATCATTGATAATAGAAATAAGTTGATCACTGTTTTGTATTGTCCCATTTTGTAATTTTTCCAACTATTAAATGTTATTAATTTTTTCTTAAACATGGAATTTATCGAAATGAGATTGGTTTTCGTACTGTTGAAACAGATACCTTTCTTTTTGCACCATTTTGATCATTGAATTTGAAGATTTTGTTTTCCGTTTGAATACCTAGGGATTTCTCGAAAAACTACATACCAAAGTCCAAATAATTATTATTGATTAAAATAATTTTTATACCAGATATTATCGATTTTTTTTCGCTGCGATGCATTATTTCAAATTAAATCTGATAACATATAACTATAAATCTATCTAAAGATAAAGATTGAAATAATATTGCTTTACACACATGAAATTTCTTAGTGTGAAATTTAAGACTAACTACACATTGAGCTCTGGAAACAAACAGTTCACATAATATCACATGAATCACACATTTGTAAAATTGAAGATAACTCTTTTAAAAAATGAAACCAAATCCTTTACAAATTTATTTTCAGGTTTGCACAGATCTGAAATATACAGAATGTTCATGTCATATTAACCGATTACGTCAACCGGAAACAAAATCGTACAAAGTTTGGAGTGGCCTTGTGGGTGCTTTGACAGGACTTATTACTACAGTTCTGTTTTATATTGCATGGATGCATCAAGTAGTTGACAACAGCAGAAAAAACAAAATAAAACCGAATGATGTAAAGCAGGATACCGTTACAGTTTCATCGCTTGATAGCGAATCAAATGAAAGCAAAGAGGATGAGACCATAGTTTCCCCTGGTCCGATACATTGTACCTGTTTTGTTGACCACAGTGGATATGACCATTTTAAAAGATACGATCCGAAAAATAATCGGTTTAAATTCCATGCTTGTCGTCACAAGAAACCAATATCTAAACAAACTAGCATTGCTTCTGGGACGTCCTCATGAGATACTTATTTTCATTCTACACATGTAACTTTCAAATCACTGCTTTACAAAAAGTTCTAACACGGAATATAACATATTTTTGTTATATCGTGCTTGGTTTTAAACATTTTAAGATGCCTTCGAAGTTTTCTTAAAGTGTTAATAATACTTATAGCCAAGTTAGATAATTCTGAAGGCAAAATGGGCCAACATTTTTATGACATGTGAATGGGACAAATGATGCTATACAATTTCCATTATTATTGTGAGTCTTTTCTACATTTTACGAAAAACATTATATTATAAATTAAGTGCCAGATTATCAGTTATAGGTTCCCAAATTTGACATACTCAGTCCTAAGGTGGTCAAGATTACTACTTTGTACATTGGGTTGTAAACTGAGTAAATTTGGATACTCAATTCCAATTGTTAAACTTGTCCAACATGAACATTTTACCTTGCGTTTCATAAACATTTTACGTTATTTATTAAAATTCTAAACCTTTGCAATACTAATGTTTCATTTCGTGTATTGCACCGATGGATGTCTTTGGTACTGGATTTGGCCTCCTCGTTTTGGTATTTTTGGTAATGAGTACTTTTTTGACAATTTTTGGATTATGACTTTCCAAACAAATTGATTTTAATGCTTCCGTTGAGCTGTTACTCCATGAAACACGCGCTGCTGTTCAGAGGTTACTCCTTAAAACACGTGTACAGCATAGCAAAATTAACTGTTTATTTTGCAACTTTGGTAATTTTGTATTTTAGATCACAAAATCATATAGTAATACACAAGCATAAAATTACAAACAGGAAATGTAAATGCCAAAATGTATTTCTAGGGATTTTTTTACATGAACATTTACTCAAAATCCTTTTATTTGTACGTTTTTAGAAGCATCCTTTTTAAAACAAATGATCAAAGAAAACAAGAAAACATTGAGATTGAAGTAAAGCATTATCATTTTTGTTGAAAATGACCAAATAATTGAGAGCCAATTTGAGCTTAACAGATTCGCTTAAATGAATTTAGCTCAGTGCTAATATCGTTCCATATAGTAAGATACACGCATTAATTAAACACATGGTTTATTACATATCAGGTGCTCTGGAAGGGTAACTGAAAGTGAGTCAATATAAGGAAAAGTCAAAATCGGTATAGTTAAATCCGGGAAGACTTGAATCTAGCTGAAAATGTTCGCATTTATTTTGGACACTGACAAGTCATATGTTTCAGGAATGTTATGGTGAAGGCCATTGATTGTCGTTGGTGATGAAATTAGCATAGGCTGAATAAATCCCTGACTTATATTAACAGTTTTTAGACGGTGTTTTTGCTCTGTTCATAAATCACTTTAGAAACTACATGCTCGACAGTAACGTATCAACTGTGAAATGCACAATCAATGGCTGGATAGGTAGGTACGTTGTTGCTTAGAAATAAAATGAAAGTTATGATTAAGCATATATTATACAGACAAGGACTGGGTTGCACAAACGTCAAATAAAGGTGCGTTACTACGCAGCCGCTGGTGACAGATGTTTTCCCTGGAAGGCTTACTACTAAATTATCATTTATATTCAGCTGCCACTTAAGAATACCGATATGGGGAATTAGGATCGTTACAACTCATGAAAATAAGTCGTTGGGCTGTAATTCTGAACCTTTTACTGGAAAATGACCAAGTTCACTATAGGGTTTTAAGTCTTACTTCTTTTCCTACTGCCGTTTTTAGTAAATCTCTTGTAATTATTCCTTTTGCCATTTTTACAAAATATTTTGTAACTGTACATCTCTGTTGCATCATTTAACTGTTTTATGTTATGTTTCGAATTATCAATAGCACTGTAAGAGTTGTTTCCATTAGTAAATGTTGATGAAACCAAGGAGGTCAGCTTAATGTGGCGTAAAATTATTATACCACCTGTCCGTTTGTCCACATATCCATATCGTGCATTTCTAGAAGCAACTCCTCTGAAACCGCTTCGGTGATGTTGTTAAAACACGACAGGTGTGCTAGTCATTATTTATTTATTTATTTTATTTTTTTTTAAGATTATTTCGCACCGCCATTTTTATTCGTCTTATTTTATTAGGGCAATGATTCTTTATCTCAACATTGTTTTCATGGCAGATCTATCTCCTGCTCGAAAACTGGTACTTGGACTATATAGTTGATGATTGTCTTGTCAAGTGTCCAACATCAAATGGTACTGAAACAAAGGACGCAATAACTGCTATCCTTGCTTTGTGATAAAAGACGAGGATTTCAAATGAATTATAGAAACGGAAAGTAAAATTGAGTGTTGTTAGATATTTCATGCAGTGACTGACGGGAATAATTCGTAAATCTAAATTTAATTACATTGATCTAAGGAAATTTATTTTACTGTCTAAAATTTAAATATTGTCATTTTTCCAAATTTTGGTTAAAATTCGTTTTCAATATGGTCGGTAAGTTTCGTATTGTCTCACCAAAAATACATCATAATTGTTGCAATTTGAAACCGTTTCTCGTATTAACGTGGCATTTGAAGAAGATGACATTCGAGTTTTTATGCAAATATATATATTTTTGCAGAAAATGCATCTTCACTATACAATTTTGTACTTGTAAGTTTTAAAACTGACAAAGACTTACAAACCCTATAAGATTTGAATTTTCTCCTTCGTTTAGCGCAAAAAAGTATAATGAACAATCTTTTTTTCTTAATTGTTTTGTCTCAATTTTTTCATTTTATTTACAGCTATATATTAATACGGATTTTAAATATTCACTGACAACGAATAATTTAGTAAAATCGTGGCTAAATGACAAAAAGGTTGGCCATTTTACACCGTCGTTTTCTTTCATTGTGATGTCCCGAAATATTCCATGAGGAGAAAGTCGTTGTATTTCGTTTGAATCATATCCACTTAAATACACATTACCACTTCGGTCCACAGCTATTCCCTCGGACCCCGAAATTGTGTATTGGTACAGCACATCCCCATTTAAATTAATACAACGAAGTTTGTTACTTTGTCTCAACAATATATTAGCACTGCTCTCAATGTAAGATAAATTAAAAATCCAGTCTGTCTCCGTTTTAATTGTCATAATTTCTGAGCAATCTATGGTAAAAATATCAACACTGCCAAATCCACCAATGAACATATTTAAATTTGTAGCAGCAATACTGTAGAATCTGTCCTTGGTTTTGATCTTTTTCTGCCTTCCTGCATTTTCTGTATTTATGAACTCTATGGCTTTTTCGTCTGGTAAAGTGACTACGGCAGTATCTGAACTTGGAATTACAGCAACATCGAAAGGAGGACTTGAAAAAGTCATTTCCTTCTCATGCGTTTTGCAGTCTTTAAATATAAACATCACAGGAAAAGAAGGGAAAAAATTACAAATAAGCAATTTGTTTCTCGTAGTGGTAGCTATACCTCTCAGATTATATTTCACGTCAGACTTCAACTGAACCTCACCGTCTGCTTTAAATTCTGGTTGCATTTGAGCATGCGTAGATTTATATTTTGTGTATCTTATACAGCATTGTTGGAAGGTCTCCTTAATAGACCCAAATGATTTTAAATCCTGATTTTTGTTCTCTTCAAATCGGATAGCAATTTCTTGTATCTTAGACACAGTATCTTGTAGTTTGACGTCCACCTGTCGAATGAGGTCTTTATGTTTATGTAGCATTAAAAATAATTGTTTATTTGAACCGTGTTCATGCAAAAATTCAATTTCATCTAATGTCGATTTTACATCAGTAGAAAGTTTATAAAGTTTTGTTTTCTGATTTTCCATTAAGGTTTTGTTTTTATCTTCTATATTCACTACATCTGTGATAATTATTTGTTCCAAATTGTTAAGTTACTTTGAGATCTTTTCCTTGACATCCATTATTTGCTTTCTTATTGAAGTTTTCGTTTGTGCAAGCAAATCCATATTTGAATCCCTATTTGAAATAACTTTCTTCATTGTTTCCAGAAGTTATTGCCCTTCTCCGCGGGCGTCCGCTAGAAACGTGGAGGTTTTAATGTCTTTAGATGCAATATCTAACGATAAAACTTGTTCACAGGAGCTATGATATTGCGGAATGCATGTCTTGCAGCATATTAAATCATGAAAAGTACAGAAGAAGTCGAGCTGGTTGTCCGAATGGATCTCACAGCGCATGCTCACTGTGGAAGGAATTCGGGATCCAGTTGACAATATATCAATCAGACTGTGAGATGCCAACGCCTTAAAACGCAAATGTGATGCTGCACACTCCTTACAGAGAAGTTCCTCGCATTCTGAACAATAATGTCCAGCCATGATAGACTTGCCTTCTCCAAAACAAGGAGCACATAACTCTTTTGCTGTCATGATATACCTAAAAATAAAAACAAAACTTTTAATCTTAATAATTAGTTAATGTCCAACTCGAGTTATATAATAAACAATCACTCCTTAAGCCTTTAAACTAACAACGAGAGAATATGGAGGAAATAAACTTTAGAAAACTCTCTAAACATACATGCTAAAACAAGTAATGGAACAACGCTTTTATTGTTGTTCTTCATCTTGAACTCACAATGAGCTAAGCTCATACTCCTCAGTAAGTTCTTGATGACTTCTAGCACCGGTTTGAGCGGACTTCATTGCTAATTGCGGAACAACGCTATGTCAATGTTCTTTCAACCTATGGGATCGAAATCGTCAATTAACATAAAATCAGCTGGCAAAATGTTCTTTCAACCACTGTCATCCATTTTCATTTACCCAATCTTACAATTAAGTGCAAAATGAATGATTTGAAATAAATGTGTAGCTTACTAAAGCAGAAAACATAAAAAACTACAAAATTTACGATTATAAAGAAAAACAGGAATATAAACCGCGGTGCCACAGACCCTTCGTGATTTTTTAGCTACTGTTTTGTATGTATTTGTCCATAAATATGTCATAATTTAAAGTTGACAATACCACCTGCAATGCTTTCATTGATTAAATTTCAGTAAATGACATGAATTTCATAAGGAGAATAGTTTGCTGTCATCTGTAATGCTACAGCAATTAAGGTAAATTGATTTTGTAGATCGTTAAGCCTTGATCATGAAAGAGTTATGATCATATTTCAGAACTAACGAATTATACAGCACTGCACCAACTACTGAAATTTTGAAGCAAATTTCTCTAATTTTTTGTCAACCAGCTTGTTTCAACAACATAATTTTAAAATCATCATATGTATAATTTTTGTACCGAAATAACTTCTGACAGACCAAAGATTTCAAAACTTTTCTGCACATATATGGTATCACTGATCAATATACAAAAAGTTATAATTCAGTACTTATTGTCTGTCATGCCGATGTCACTGCTGGTAGTCTTTTTGTCTCTTCGGGTGTTAACCAACCTAGTAGTCAGTACTTTGGGGATGACCCGAAAACCGATTTTATTTTGAACTTGCAATATCTAAATCTGAATGTCTTAAATATCAGACGCATCTCACTCGTGCAAAGCTCTATCATTAGTTGATTTGAGTTTTCCATTCATATTTTTTTTGGTTGTCACTTCTCTTTCAACCTTCAATAAGGGCTTCATACGCTTTTCAGTCTATGGTCTTCAAAGACTTTTTATTCAATATGCTTTGAATTCAATAAGTTTTCGAAATGACCATCTGCAGAAATCATGTTAACAATAACTTTGTCACTGTACTGAAAACAAATATTGAAACCTTCTTCATTCATCTTTATCAGAATCTAATCAAACTTTACATTTGAGACAATTTTCTACTCAAAATGTTAGCCCCTCATTTGATTTTTCAAATTTATTAGAAATAAAAGCATAAAAAGTGATGAGTGGACAATTTGTGTAATTTAATTTCTTGTTGGTCGTTATTAATTTGAGTCAAAAAGGACTATTTTTGGGTCCAGTTCGTCATATGGCCATAGTTTTACAATATTATAAGATATTTTGATGGGTTACTTTTATTGTTCTCATTTTGTTGTTGACTGTTGACTGAGTTAATGCCCTTAAAATTCATAGTTTCTTCAAATTTTCAAATAACTTTTTCGTATGAGTAAATGACTTACTATATTTCACACAGCTATAATTCGACGATCTACAGTTTAAGTATGAAATTCGATCCCGTCAACTTGTGACTGAGTTATGGCCTTTAGTACTTTTGTCTAAATTTTCACTTTCGCGGACCCTAACTAGGGAAGAAATGGTTAAAGTGTATTTTTCCTTGCTGATTGATTTTTCTGACTCAAGAGGGTACTGCAAACGCTAAATTCCTAATGTATATTTGCGTGTATTAAGGGAAGTGTAATGCCATTTGCAATATTCTCACAATTTTATTTTATTTGAGAATTGTAATTTTGAATTCAAAAAGCACCTTATTTAAGGACGTGTATATCTTTACAGAAATTCTGTTAGGGAAAATAATGATCCAGTAATCAGTACTTCGGTGCTGACCCGAAAGCCGATTATATTTGGAAGCTTACAATATCTATTTTTTTTTTTAATTTTGCTGAAAACTAAGGAGTTTCTCTCTCATGCAAACCTCTGTCCTTACCTGATTTTGGCCTTATATTTAGAATATATTGGTTATTTGTTCTCTATCAGTTTTTAAACATCTTTGAGTTTCTGGTCTTCCGAACGTTTAGATTTTATCTGCACTTAAGAGAAATTAGTTATCGAAATGCGCAGAAAGTAAATTCACAGTAACTTCGGTATTCAGTTACTTGAAATTAAGTAAACGGGGGTAATAGAAAATTTCGAACAGAATTATCAAGAGCGGAAATCCAGAGGGCTTAAAGACAAAGCGGATACAAAACTACAGGAAAATTGTCAACCGCGATTATCCTGACTTGGTAGAAATGGTTGGTTAAAGCGGTCTTATTGCCTGCACAACCTCCCTTTCCATCGCGGTAGTGTTTTATGTTAACAATGAAATAGAGTCACAGGGGTGCTTGTAACTATAAACAACAGATTGAGCGTCATGAGAGGATTCCATCTTCATTGTTTACACTTTACTGAAAGTACATTTAGCCGTTTTAAACTTAGCTTTAAATCAGCTATTTACTTTTTAACTTAACCTTTAAATATGACAAACCAATTAAGTTTTTTGAAAACTTTATTCCACCATATACTTTAAAAAACAGTTTAATGCATTACGATATACAAACTGCATGAATTTCAGCATAAAAAGGCAGAAAAAGTATGATTTCAAGCCTGTAGTTTAAAAACACCATGATAATAAAGCCTTTTCTAAACAGTTTTGTAAATATCCTTTCGAATGAGTTTATATGTTGCGTTATACAAGTCCCATGAAACTTGAATAGATAAAATAATAAAAGTAAAATTTTTAGTCTACGATTTAAACTTTATTAGAAACAATCATAACAATTCAGTTTTTTGAAAATTTACTTCATCTTTCCTGCCTTCAAGATATTTTAACTTGATCTGCACTATCCATTTTGAGCAGCTCTATTTGTTTAAGCGATATTAAATGTAAAACTATTCCTGAACATGTATGAATGTTCTATTAAAAACCTCTTCTTCACCATAAATGTGACTGAGGGTTACAATTATTCCTTCTTTTTCTTCTGTGACATTTGTTTTTGGAATAAACATATCTTGCCGCATTAAAATCCTAGCCTTACATGTGCTAAAATTCAAGAAATTTGTATATCGCAACATATAGAACTGCTTAAAAAAGAAAATTCGGCCATTTCCGCTTTCAATGTCTCTTCAGTGTACATCAAATCAAAATAATTTGAAATCCATAATCCAAAATATGTGTACAGGCTGATAGAAAACAAATTCTAAATATAATTGTAACAGGCCAAAATCGGCTAAGGATAGAGCTATGCAAGAGGGAGATACTCATTCGTTTTCATTTTCTTTTAGATTTACAAATTGCAAATTTCCAATTAAAATCGGTTTTGGGGCCAGCAACTGGGATGGTGAATACCCTCGGGGAGTATTAGTCCACCAGCAGAGGCATCGGCCCAGTAAGTAATTAATAACAAAATACCGAAATAACTATGAACTTAGTTTCAGCATATGAACATTTCGACAACTCATATCTCGTCAATGCAGATCAACTTAGGCAGTAAAAGTATTCGTTTTAAACCCACTCTTCAAACAATGACCAAACATAATGCCGTTCTTTTTGAAAAATTTACTTCGTTATACCCTTTTAAAGGAGATTATATGTTGTGTTATACAAATTTCATGAATTTTAACATGAACAAAGTATTAAATGTATTTCAAGTCTGCAGTTTCAAATCTTTCTTTAAAAATGAAAAAAAAATTGTATAACCCAACATATATACGTCTTCCAAAGAATATAATGAAGTTAAATTTTTAAATTCAATTTTGTCTTTTTTCGAACAGTGAGTTGAAACTGCAGGCTACAAATCTTACTTTTACACATTTACAATGAAAGGATATTCAAGTAAATGCATATGAAACAAAGTCTCTACATTTAAACTCAAATTTTCGATACCGATCGAAAATATCAATTTTTTTACGAAATCTCTAAATTCCATTCAATTTCGTCGGAAACTGTTTTTTTTAGAGAAATGGTAAATAAAGAATTCGCCCTGAAAATTTCGATCCTTTCCAGTCAAAGTCAAGGTTTCAAATATAAGTGCATCAGAAAAAGGAGTACTTCATTTTGGTGCAGGCTTTGTATTGCAAATGTGAACATACATTATCACGCAGTAATATATAACAGTTAATTCTATGACCATTATTAACAACGGCAGAAGAATACCGAAGGAACCAAAATCGAAGTCCAAAGACATGGTCAAAACGAGAACACGGAAACCAATAACGTTAGACACAGAAAACAATGAAGTCAGACAGACACAAAGCACAGAAATAGAAATCATATCATTCAAAACAAAGACACTCACAGTGTGAACTCCAGTGAAACTGAGAGTGACATTAGGTGCTTTGTGAAAAAACAAACGTTATGAAGTTTAATTTCTAAATACTTTTTAAACGGACTAAAACTTGATATTATTTCACTATATGATTATTTTCTAAGAAGGCAATAGAAAAATGTTCATACATATATTATTTGCATCACCACTTAAAACCTGGAAAAAATTCCCTGCATGACGCAAAGATGTCTCACCGGAAAGAATTTAAGCTTACATAAACAGTAACATTAATTAATTGTCATGAACATCGTCGTCCTTAAATAGTGAATTTTGTGTTTGTTACTTTACATCCTACAGGTAAAAAACATGCGTCAAAATGAAATAGTGTTTGCGCTAAAGTAAAATATTCAATGCGTCCGTTTAAAATATTTTTTTTGCGCGCACGAGACATGTACCGGCTTAAAGAAATATTCAAAACGAAAACATAACAATCATATACACATGTATTTTATTTTACTGCGGAAAGGAATTCTTTTGACGCCAATTGGTCGTTTCCGATCATTTCCTAATTACTTTGGAGCATTATTGCGGAAAAAATCACTTAATTTTTATTACAATAAATTAAAAATTCAACGGTCTGATTCATTGTATTCGTGCATTCTCCTAAATTTAGTATAAAACTCTTTGTTAATTGTTCGAGGTTTAAACTGGCAGTAATCAATACTAAAATNAAAAAAAAAAAAAAAAAAAAAAAAAAAAAAAACTGAATAAATTTGCTCTTAAAGGCGCTGACGAATTTAATATACTGCGAAGTTTTTGTAGTGTTCTACGAGGAACATGTATTTTTTTCACTTGACTGGCATGCTTTTCAGATGAATTGTAAATATAAAAAAGTTTGTTTTAAAACAAGAAAAGTGGTTTAAACGCTATGAAAACTATTAATTGTTTTTAAATGGTATCATATGCCTCGAATTTTCTTTAAAAAAAAAACAAAAAACAAAAACAAAAGAACAAAGAATGGACTTTGGCCATGTGAGCTTTTGCCATCACTCGGCGTCTTTTAACTCAAACAACATAGCTTTTGTTCTCTAAATCTACTAGGCAATACCATCCAAACTTGGCCTGAATTATCTCTTGGGTATGTGATTTTCATGTCCGTTACCCCGAAACATCGTCGCTGTTACTAAAACAGTGCATAATGTTAAATTGCTTTTTTGCAAAAACTCAATCACCGAAACAGACATCGGTAGTAAAATGATCAACATGATGAGATCTACCCACCCCGCAATTTTGGAGAATATCCGATAATCCGTCTCGGAGTTTTTAACAAATTTTGTCGGTTTTGTTTACTTTTCATGTTGTATATTGAAAATTATAGAAGATAGAGGTGAAATTCAATTCATGGAAAAAAATCTGACTACCCATATAAGAGTTATTTCCATTTTTCTTTGAATTTTCACAATTGTTTTACGTTTTCACACTTATTCAAAAACTATTTGAGATAGTGGTTAAATTTGATATTCAAAAGGACTACAACTTCTACATACATCCAACATGTTCCCTTCTCATCTAGGATGGCCACAAGCGCCAAACATATTTTAACATATGGGAATTGCATAAAAAAATTTCTCCTCTGATACTATCGAGCCAATTGCAACACAACTTGGTCACAATGGTCTTTTGGTGGTTTCCTTTAAAGTTTGTGATTTTTATGTTCGAATTCTAACTCCTTTCCATTCCATGTATTGCATTTGATAAATGTCATTGGAACTAAATTTGACCTCCTACTTTGATATTTTTGGAAATGAGTACTTCCTTCTAACTATTTCGGGAATATGGCTTTTTATACTATTTGATTTTAATCAAAGTTGAGAAGTTTCTCCTTGAAATACATGTACTACATTCCAAAATTAACTGTTTGAATATTCTACTTAATTATTTTTTGTATTTTGAGCTTAAGTAATCGATGGACTGGTTCCCCGAGGATATTTATCACCATAGCAGTCAATCTCGTCTGAAATGAGAAATTCACCTTGCGGTTTAAAGAAATTTGCTGTTTTTTTTTCCTTTTTCTTTCTTTTTTTAATCAAAAATACAAACCATTAAAATACTGGGGTATCATTCCGTGAATTGCACACGTTTGATGTCCTTGGGACTGAATTTGTCCTCCCATATTGATATTTATTGATAATAAATACTTCTGTCTGACTGTGTTTGAATTATGGCTTTCCATTTTATTTGATTCTAATGCTGCTGATGGGTGTCCATGGTATTGGATTTGGTTAATGCAGCAGTTCGAGAAGGCCACTTTTTGGCCCAAGATTTGAAGAAAAGCTAAAGAAAGATCTGTGTTGGTTTTCGAAATCTAATCTGTCTACTTAAATGGATTTAATTGGTTTTGGGGTATTCATTCAACAGATTTGGTAAAAAATGCCATCAAACATAGCATAAATTCGGGAAATCGCTGAAAAAGGATGAAAAGGCTAGATTTCGGGGACGTTTTTGGCATATTAAACATTGGCCAACCTTCTGAACACTGACGAGTTTCCTAGATATTGTGCAAAATAGTAAATAACAAACTATATGTTAATATTTTGAGTGTACACGTGGTTGGCCAATTCCGTTTCAATCAAAAACCAATAAAAAATGACAAAATATCTTCAATTTTGAAAATTTTGTCTTTTTGGGCTCATTTCTTGGCATTATTTCTAAAAACCCAGTATTAATTTTTGCAAAATGAACACGAATCTATTAAATGCAACCATTCTACTGTTTGAAAACGATCAGACAATAAAGTTTTGACAAATTTTCCAAAATTAGGAAATTAGTGGGCCAAAAAAGCCCCTTACCGAACCTTATCATTGACTTCGAAAATATTAGTGCAAGTTTGATGTTCAACTCCATCGGCTAACAGAACTTGAGCTTTCAAGAGTATATGGTACGTAAATTAATTAATAAAATAAAATTAATTATTGCTTTGAGAAATCAAATATGCGAACGATCATGTTTCCAAATGTTTCATTTACTTAAAATGTACGGCTCTTGCCTGTCGTGTTTATTCCAATATAAATAGGGCACAAGGGAAATTTTGTCTCTGATAATGCCTTGCAATGCAGTAAAGCAAACATAGTTTGAAAAATCTGGACACAACTTTTTTCCGAGACTCTTTTTGAAAATCAACAAACTATTTAATAGAATAACCAATTAGTATTTAAGGAAAAGGGATGTTTTTGCAATATACAAATACGAAAATAGAACCTGTATCATAAAACTGCTCGTGTCATAATCAATGCTATTCTAAGCAAGCTTATATGGCCCTAAGAGGTATGTCTAGAATATACCATGGTTCATTTTTCCATGATCAAAGGGACTAGCGAACACCCTTTTTTATAAATAAAAATAACATTTGCAAATTAAAAACCTTCTTTTCAAAAATATCTTACCTCGTTCACCTCGCAATCCATACTATTTCTCAATGATGTATGCATATACGATTTATGATTCCATGCGGAAATATAAATGGATGTCACGTAAATAGCTATTATCCTTACAATAGTAAATATTTGATTAAATAATTGAACAGAAAGTATTTTTTGCAAAATGATTTCCTTTTTCAATGAAAATGCATGTTCAGAAATAGCATATAATATAGAATTAAAATAAGCCGGTACAAAGACAATGGTACCAGACAGGTAAATGTGTAATTAGGACGTCCAATTTACAATGAAGATAACCCACACTGCAATTTGTAGTCTCAATATTTTGCAAAATCAGTAGAATATCATTTTTTTGCCATGTCTTTGGACTTCGATTTTTGTAATCATCACTTTCCTTGTTCCTTCAGTATTCTATACTGCCGTTCTTTAATAATGTTAGGTGGTATTACTCATCAAAAGCTTATTAATAAGTCATCCGTGTAAATCGATGGTTTAGCGTGAACTTGTCTAATGGATCAAGACATTTTTCTTTCATTTTATGAGAGGCACATATCATGCTTACTTTTTATCAGCGCCTGATAATATTTGTGTGGTTTACCCTTACTTCCGCCTATTTTCATTTTTATTATTTTTTTAGTGTTTATTAATGTATTTTTGTAAAGAATTTTTCTTGATGATGCTGCTCATCAATATTTATTGACATTTTCCTACATTTTACACGATTTTTTTATGCTGAAAAAATTTACGGAAAACTATCGCAAACTCATTTTCGGGTATATCGTCTCTAGAAGGAAAATTATTTTTACCTTTTTTAAAATGTACCTGGATAAACACAGGTAAATAATCCTCGAAAAACACCACTTGCCAAAATTCAATTTCGTATCTGAATGATTCCGATCCTTTCATTATTCGATTTTTCTTCCTTTTTTTAGATATTATTTATATAAAAATGTTGTGTTTTACATTTACAATGTGAAAATAGGAGCCAAGGTGATGGACAGTAGTGCACGACCCGAAGGGGAGTGCACTAGTGTCCATCACCCTGGCTACTTTTTTCCATAGTCAATGTAAAACATAACATTAATATTATTATTATACTGACTGTTGACTATTTTGGAAAGTTATATTAACAAATAGTTCTGTTTCTGTTTAAAATGTTTCACAATATGAAAAGTCAAAGAAAATACGAAAAAACAAAACAACAAAAACAAAACAATACAAAAAGAAAAAAATGCAGCGCTGTAGCATACGACACTTTTTCAAACTTGATTACATCAATTTCACATGTGATCACTCGGATAAGTACGGAAGCCCGTTAGTGTCAGGTGGAGTTTTTTTTTTTTAAGTTGTGATCACGACTTAGTAACTTGTGATCACGACT
>MJUU01025110.1:0-32177 GCA_002080025.1 Modiolus philippinarum
TGCATCAGAAAATTGCATCATAGTGTTTTCATTATTGATTAATCAATGAAACCAAAATTCCAATCTTATTATGTGTATTTATTGATACTCTAACATGAAATAAAGTGTGGGGGTGTGACCTTGACCTTTCACCTGAACCTCATTTTGAAGGTCCCGTCTTCCTGAACATTTTGAATGTTGAATGTCTTTTTGTATCTTCAATGGTATTTGAGCTATACGCAAAAAACCCAAATTCGGACATAAAAAATCGGTTTTTGGTCCATGGGCCCAAAACGGTTGGTCCAATAATTTTGGACCCAAGTAACAAATGTAGATCCTAACAAGACACATATTTTTGCTATTACATGTTATCAGCTATCTATTACGGTTTATGAGTTAATCCAATGACAAGGTCTAGGGTCAAAGTTCAAAGTGACCAATGACCTTTGACCTTGGCATTTTTACATGTAAGACATTACACCTAAATTGAATGGAAACGGTTTCAGGTTTCTATCTCTTACCGTTTTCGAGAAAAACATGCTAAAAGAGGTGACGAAACTTTCAAGGGGCATAACTCTTGATCGGTGCATCATAGAAATTCGGTCCAAATGTAACAAAGGTCCGTCATGACCAAATAAACATTTTTGCCATTACAATTTATCAGCTATCATTTACAGTTTTTGAGATTGTTCAATCACAAGATTTGAGGTCAAAGTTCAAAGTGATCAATGACCGTGGTCGTTTTGGAAATTCAAACACCTCCTTGCACATCTAGAGGTGGTTGTCTACATTGGTGCAATGTTTCATTAAGTTTGGAATACCAATCTCTGAGATAATGTTTGGACAAAGTTTGAAAAATCCATTGAGGAATAATAATAATAACGAGTGATGATATGTTTGCATGCAAACACAAGTCACCCAAACCAGATTCCATTCCCAATTGCTGTGTTGTATATTTATCACCAAAGATTGTAATAATGTGTTCTGAAATATTTGTTTCTATTCCTTGTGTAAGAACTAGTGTCATAAACTCATTATCTTTTCGTCTATCAGTGTTAGTAGTACTTTGATTCACAGGTTAACACATTATAAGTATATGTACTGAATTACATCAGAAAGGAAGTTGCGTCATAATGGTTTCATTATTGATTCATTGATGAAACCAACATTCAAAGCTTAATATGTACATTAATTGATACTTTAACGTGAAATAATGCTTTAAGGCTGTGACCTTGTCCTTTGACCTTGACCCCATTTTGAAGGTCCAGACTTCCTGAACATTTTGTACATTGAATGTCTTTTAGTATCTTCAAAGGTATTTGAGCTATAAGCAAAAAAACGCGAAATTCGGACATCAAAATTGGTTTTCGGTCCATAAAACGAAAACGGTTGGTCCGATAATTTTGGACCCTATGTAACAAATATAGATCTTAAAAAGACACACATTTTTGCCATTACATTTTATCAGCTATCTATTACGGTTTATGAGTTATTACAAAAACAATGTCTAGGGTCAAAGTTCAAAGTGACCATTGACCTTTGACCTTGAAATTTTTAAATGTAACACTTATCACCTAAGTTGAATGGAAAAGGTTTAAGGTTTCTATCTCTTACCGTTTTCGAGAAAAAACATGCTAAAAGGGGTGACGAAACTTTAAAGGGGCAATACTCTTGAACGGTGCATCATAGAATTTTGGTCTAAATGTAACAAAGGTCCGTCATGACCTAATAAACATTTTTGCCATAACAATTAATCAGCTATCATTTACAGTTTTCGAGATATTCCAATCAAAAGAATGAGGTCAAAGTTCAAAGTGACCAATGACCGTGGTCATTTTCGAAATTCAAAGACCTTCTTGCACATCTTAGGGTGGTTGTCTACATTGTCGCCATGTTTCATTAAGTTTGGAATACCCATCTCTGAGATAATGTTTGGACAAACTTTGAAAAATCCATTGAGGAATAATAATAATAAGAAGAAACAGAGTAAATACAATAAGTCACCAAACTTCGTTTGGGTGACTTAATAATGAATAATGAATAATAGAGAAACGGACAAAGAACAATATGTCGTCCCGACTACGTCAGGGGCGACATAATAAGAAACGCAACAAGTTCTAGGTGTAATGGTCTCTGAGATCTGGTTCGGACAAGTTCATGGAGACGAGAAGAAAGAAAGAAATCGGAATAATAACTAGATTTGCAATTGCAAGCAATAGCTGATGTCGCCCCTGGCAGCCAATTCGATGCTCCCATCTTTTTCGCAGCGTCAAAATCTACATAGAAATCAATTTTCGTTGAAATCGGACAATGTTGAAATTTTGACGTATTTTGGCGGCCATCTTGGAAATGCTGGCCATTTGGAAAAATTTTTTGTTGCATGCCCATCTTCTAATGGGGATTCAACTTTTTGCCATATATGAATGAATTCTATCAAAGCATGTTTGAGATTTGATGATTTTTATGGAAATCTGACATATGCAAAACACTGACGTAACGTGGCAGCCATATTGAAAATGGCAGCCATTTTGAAATTTTTTTTTGGTGGAAAAGGTGATCCAACTTTGTACCAAATATGATTAAATTTTGTCCAAGCATCATTAAGAACTGGCGTGGACAAAAAGAGGTGGAAGAAAGAAACAATAATAATAATAATAAAAATTTATAACTGTATCAGGATGCTGATACAAAAGTCTCCCAAACAAAGTCCCAAATCTGAAATCCAGGCTACAAATCATTCCACATATTGCAGGCAACCTGTCTGTTGAGTTTCATTCAATTCTGAGCAATTTCAATTTTCCCGCCTTTTTGCTGTTTCCATGGCAACGGGTGCCATTTTGAAGTCTTGGACATTGGAAACCTATTCTCCATGTCCTAAGCAACCTTCCTGTAAATTTTCATTTAATTCTGAGCACTTTGATTTTCCCGCCTTTTTTGCCGTTTCCATGGCAACAGGTGCCATTTTGAAGTCTTGGACAGCAGAAATCTAATACCCATGTCCTAAGCAACCTTCCTGTAAATTTTAATCCAATTCCGAGCACTTTGATTTTGCCGCCTTTTTCGCCATTTCCATGGCAACCGGTGCCATTTTGAAGTCTTGGACACTGGAAACCTAATACCCATGTCCTATACAACCTTCCTGTAAATTTTCATTCAATTCCGAGCACTTTGATTTTCCCGCCTTTTTTGCCGTTTCCATGGCAACCAGTGCCATTTTGAAGTCTTGGACACCAGAAACCTAATACCCATGTCTTAAGCAACCTTCCTGTAAATTTTCATCCAATTCCGAGCACTTTGATTTTCCCGCCTTTTTTGCCATTTTCATTGGAACCGGTGCCGTTTTAAAAATTCCAAGACCTGTTTGCATCTTTCGGGATAAGGATCCATCTTCATGTGAAGTTTGGTCAAGATCCGACCATTAGTTTCCGAGAAAATGGTCGGACAAATTTCAAGGCGGAAAGAGAAGAAGAACAAGAAAAATAACTAGATTTGCAATTGCAAGCAATAGCTGATGTCGCCCCTGGCAGCCAATTCGATGATTCCATCTTGTTCGCAGCGTCAAAATCTACCTAGAAATCAATTTTCGTTGAAATCGGACAACGTTGAAATTTTGACGTAAAATGGCGGCCATTTTGAAAATTTTTCACCGTCATGCAAAACTTCACATGGTGTTTCAACTGTGTGCCAAGTATCAAGTGATTCTGTTCAGGCAACTCTGAGAACTTGAGCGGACAAAATTTATTGGAAGTAAAATAATAATAATAATAAGAAAGTGTAATAACAAAGAAACGGAACAATAACAATATGTCTCCCCGACTTCGTCTGGGGCGACATAATAAGAATTGAGTAAAAACAATAAGTCTCCCCAAACTTCGTTTGGGAGACTTAATTAAGAAATAGATTATTACAAACGGGCTCTATGCGAATTAGAACATGGGCAGACCTTATATTTGTCAATATTTTATACCGAGCGACAGCGAGGTATGAAATGAAGACAAATATAAGGTCTGGCCATGTTCTAATTCGCATAGAGCCCAATTGCAATCATCTATTTCGATTCTAAAATATTTAACAAGCGTTTTGAACATTCGAAGCGGCTCTTAGAGGGCAATATTTGGTTTGACACTAGAATTAAAATATGTCGGAAAACTGCATGCAAACACACATATATGGGCATAGAGAAATCTAAATTCATTACTTTATTAAAAACAAGTTGCTCATAAGCTTATGAATTTATTCAAATAATCTATTGTAAAAATAAAAAATGCGGATATCTTAAAATCGAAGTGGGTATAAATGTGAGCTGGTTGTATTTCTGATTTATATGACTGCTTAGTTATGTTATATTTGAAGCCAAGACAAAAAAGAAAAGAAAAAGGAATAAAACTCATATTAATAATTTTATTAAAGTTAAGAATTATTTTTTTTATATCTAATTTGTAGAGCATGATATGCAACATAGATAAGATTTCATAACAACAACACATTCGTTGCTAGGTTACGGTTATGTCAATTTCAGTTCGGAGTCTTAAATTCAATAATTGTTGTAAATTTCTATTATTGTCATTATCTGATGAAGCTTTTGGGTGATTCATTATTTAAAATTTTATTTACACATGGATATAGAGTGAATAAAACGTGAAACTGTACATTACAAATGTCCTTTTGTAAAAGACATACGCATGTGCTAAAAAATATTGTTGGAATTAGTACATAGCTTTATCTCCAAAGCCAAAGAAGAGAGTCATATTAGAATAATGAATAATGAATAATAGAGAAACGGACAAAGAACAATATGTCGTCCCGACCACGTCTGGGGCGACATAATAAGAAACGCAACAAAAACAATAAGTCTCCCAACTTCGTTTGGGAGACTTAATAAGAAGAATAATAAGAAACGGTGCAAACACAAGAAGTCGCCAAACTTTGTTTGGGCGACTTAATAAGAAATAAAGTAAAAACAATAAGTCACCAAACTTCGTTTGGATGCCTTAATAATAATAAAGAAACAATAACAAAGAAACGGAACAATAACAATATGTCTCCCCGACTTCGTCTGGGGAGACATAACAAAAACAATAAGTCTCCCAACTTCGTTTGGGAGGCTTAATAATAAGAAGCGGAATAAAAACTAGATATGCAATTGCGAGCAATAGCCGATGTAACCCCAGACCACCAATTCGATGATTCAATATGATTCGCAGTCTCAAAATCTACCTAAAAATCAATTTTCGTTGAAATCGGACAAAGTCTGACTTTCTACGTATTTCTGCGGCCATCTTGGAAAGGGCGGCCATTTTGAATTTTTTTTTTGTGGCATAGATTCCTTCATCTTACTGAACATTTTATACAAAATATGAACTAATTCCTCTCAGTAGTTCCTGAGATATAGAATCCCCAATTTCTCAACGTAAATTGACAGCCATCTTGGAAATGGCGGCCATTTTGAAAATTTTAAACTCACAGCATATTACTTCAGATGGTAATCCAACATTTTGCAAAGTTTCAAATGATTCCATCCTGCCATTTTAAAATAATCGCTCGGACAAAATTTATTGGAAGCAGAAAAAAAAGAAAAAAAAGAAGAACTATTAATAATTGTGTTTAGATGCAAACACAAGAAGTTTCCAAAACGAACTCCCATTTCAGAAATAAAATGCTAAAAATGATATCGGCACATTTCATATAAACTTTCTGTAAAATTTCATCAGAATCTGAGCACTTCCATTTTGAGCCTTTTTTTTACTGTTTCCATTGCAACGGTCGCCATTTTGGTGTCTTGGACACCAGAAACCATTTCTACACATGTTAGGCAACCCTTCTGTAAAATTTCATCCAAATCTGAGCACTTCGATTTCCCGCCTTTTTTACCGTTTCCATCGCAACGGTCGCCATTTTGGAGTATTGGACACCAGAAACCGATTCTACACATGTTAGGCAACCTTCCTGTACAATTTCATCCAATTCTGAGCACTTTGAATTTTCCAGCCTTTTTTCCGTTTCCATGGCAACAGCGGCCATTTTGAAAATTCCAAGACCATAAGGACCATTTAGGCATCATATCGATCATACCATGAAGTTTCATAAAGAATGGATAACCGTTTTTCGAGAAATTGGTTAGACAACATTGATGCGGAATACGGAAGAATAATAAGAAACACGGCAAAAACAATAAGTCTCCAAAAAACCAGAAGAAACGTAGAATAACAACATGTCACCCCGACTACGTCTGTTGTGACTTAACAATTAATTCCCACAAACTTCGTTCGGGGACTTAATAATTCCCTCTTAAAACATTCCAGTCAGTGCATTGCAGACAGAATGTATGCTTTCGAGAGATCAGTGCATTATATCAAGTGTTAAAAAAACGTATCACGGACGTGAACTGAACAATTTCAAATTCAAAAGGTACAAATACTTACATATTTCATAATGTATAGTTTTAAGTGGCGACAATATGTGCCCGTATATTCGGCACATATTGTCGCCTTCAGTGACGTTCTTATGGCATTAACAATACCGGCACATATTGTCGTCGGCGACAATATGTGCCTTTAATGTCCAGCACATATTGTCGCCGGCGACAATATGTGCCGATAAGGTCTGCACATATTGTCGCCGGCGACAATATGTGCCGTAACAGGGGGTACGAAAAATCAGCGCTCCTGTCTATGACTTTATGAAATTGCTTCGAAAGAACGTAAAACAATTTGAGTTTTTACTTTTCAATTTTCGTTGTTTCACCCTGTTTCCTACAATCTGTCCAAAAACTGAAATGATTTTTATGAAATAAATTCCTGTTTTATTGATATATAATTATAATAATTTTTTATATGGTCACGGCGTTCGGTTCCGTGGTATACATTGTTGAATAGAAGTTCCTTATTTCGGTTTACGCCCCAAACCATGACTTTAAAGCTGTTTTAAAGCCACTTTTATTGAAAGAAATCCATTGTTAGTAAGCCTTTCCTGTATTCAAGTATTTATACCGGCAAAATGACTTCGGTGACCCCATATGAAATTTACACCATTAAAACGGAAACTTCATTGTTTACAACCTATCATTTAAAAAAAAATACCGGTATACGATACGTTTTGATAGTACTGCGTTTTAACATTAACTATTGACCTATTGGCGGAACGTATATGAAAACAACATTACTGGCCGATTTTTTTTTCAATCGGTCATATTTACAACATACAAAATGTAAAAGTAGCTAAGACCGATTTTTTTATTTTGATATGTAGCTCCATTTGATGCACATGCATGTAAGTTGTTTTTTTCAAAATCAATAAACATTGCTTTTTTCATATCCATTACATGTACCTAAACAAACTTTTTTCCTCTGTTTTCACCATTTAATCGTTTCCATTTGTGTTAAGTTTTTTTTTACAGAATCAAATGTATGGTATTTGGTTCCTAAAATCTCTGATTTGAAATACAGAAACATTGAGAAGATGACAATGTTATTGATGCATAAAGTTTTTCATAAACAAACAATTAAAAGATCTGGAGTAATTACACATGTGACAAAGTCTAAAAAATACATGGTAAAACCAAGCAACAGACCAACGCTTTCGCTGTCCTTCATCTTGAAGTCAACATGACGCCTTCAATTTTATGAGCTTTGCTAGCAAATGGAATATTCTCAAATTGTAAATAACAGTTGGACTTGTATTCATTTTTCCATATAATCTTCCAAAAAAGAATTTCAACGTGGAAAATGTGAATGGCTCCGAAATTAGCCAAGGCCAGATCTTTGAATAGGAAAAATTATTCCTGCATATATGCCGTTTGAAAAAGTAGATATCAGGACTGAAATTGTAGTAAAACCACTGGGTTGTTGATTTTTTTGTCAAATAATTCAACAGTAGAGGTATCTATACGAAATATCCGTCTGGAAGTTGATATGTCTCCTGTTAGTGGCCATTATTTGAACTTATGTCTCGTAAGTGCAGATATCGCCAAAATGTGTGGACATCCGAACATCGAAAGTCTGTTACAGATATTGATATCTAAATATGACGTTACCCGCAAACAGCTCATTACTAAGGGAATTTCAAATTTCTAATCCTCATTTTTTCAAAAGTAATTTAATAAACAAAACTGATTGTACAAGAACATACGACGATCTGAATTGCTCCTCAAAGAATCTCATTTACGGCTTAGAGTGCTCTCTTTGTGGACTAATATATGCAGGGGAAACAAAAGATAGGTTGAACAAACGTATGTGCGGACATAGATACGAGGTCAAGGACAACAAGACCCGACATGTTTACGCACATTTTAACAAACCTGACCATTCCATTGTAAACATGAAAGTCAGGATTATCGCGAAAATATATCATAAAACAAATAACCCTACACTTAGTACATCTTACCGTCTACAAGGAGAGGAATATTGGATCAGAGAATTGGGAACAGCAATACCCTTCGGTTGCAATGACAATAAAAAAAGTGTAGGTAATCTGTCAAGTCCGATGCAGTTCGGTGAATGTGATGAATATATTGAATGGAAGCCAACGCAGACCCCGTAGTCATGGACATGGGCACTATACTGCCCCAAGTCTGCATGACATTTCAATTAACGGTCTTCTTCTGTTCATGACCATTCCTCTTGGTATTCATCAAATTCGTACCAAACTGTATTCCTTGCCTCTTTCATAACTTCATTCCTTCTACAAAACATGCTTAGCATCATCCGTAACTGATAGCCATTCTCTAGAATACAAATTAACAGCAATTGTTTTGGATATATCTTACCACTGACTGTTCAAGCCTGCACCACATCCGCCAACAAACCTGATAACCGAACATTTATCAAAATTCAATTCGCCAATAAAGGCTTGGACACTATAAATCTTGCTAACATTCTACACAGCAAAACAGTCACATCAAATATTCCTCCTTATTTTAATGATCAATCAGTTCCACTGATCTCATATTCCTATACTAAACCAATTGCAACTTCCATTTTCAGTTACAAACGGGTATTGCGTGACTTCCAAATTGATGACTTCAAAGCTAAACCACCTGATTGTGCTTGCTCCTCTTCCCAATTTAATTATAGTCCGGCTGGACACGTTATAACTGGTGACCTAGATATCGCAGATAACCTCAAACTACGAGATATCTTCTCAAAAGGTCCCAAATTCTGTGAGCCCCAGCACATTAACTGGAAGTACAATTTCAAGATTTTGATGGATGCAGTTGAAGACTATGCTAGGGACTGGGCAAAGAAAGAGAAAGAGGACGTTGAGACATTGTCCGACTGGATCAGGTCCATAAAGTCATTAATTGTAAATCGCATCCGGCGCTTAAAAACAGCAATGAAATCCAGAAATCCCAGTATATTTGAAGATCCCCTTGTAGTAAGAACTCTGTCCAACCTCCATTAAAATTACGTCATTGTCCTGTCAGACAAAGCTTCTAACAACATACTGTTTGTGTGTAAGAAACACTATCTCGACTGTCTTGTGAAGGAGATGGGCATCGACAGTTCATCTGGAAACCCTACCTATACCCCTACTACAATATCGAGGGGTGAGATTGTAAAAATCACACTTCAGTTTTAGCATCATTTGGCATTAAAGCCAATGATGAAAACAATCAACTCCCCTATATCTACTGGGTACCTAAACTTCATAAGAACCCATACAAACAGAGATTCATTGCCGGGTCTTCCAGATGCACTACTAAACCTCTTTCACAGCTCCTCACTACTTTGTTGGCCGAAGTCAGAGATGGCCTATAAAACTACTGTAATAAAGCTTACTCCACAAGCGGTGTGAATCAAATGTGGATTCTTAAAAATTCAAAAGATCTCCTTGAACAGCTATTCTCAACCAGTCTTACCCATTGCCATAGCATTCAAACCTTTGACTTTTCTACTCTTTATACAACCCTGCCACACAATAAACGTGGAGAACGCAGATTCACCTATTTAGTAATAGGGAAAGACAAGACATACTTTGATAAGAACCACACTGATTCAAACAAGAAGTACAACGAGATTGACGTAATCAAAATGTTAACAGACAATAGGGATTCCTACGGGAACTAACTGTGCGCCGCTTTTAGCCGACCTTTTCCTTTACTCGTACGAGGCCAAGTTTTTACAAGGGCTTATTCAAAGAAAACAAAAACATTTAGCCCAGTCCTTTAATTTCAGCTTCCGCTACATAGACAATGTACTTTCTCTTTATAATCCTAAATTTAAGGAGTATTTACATCAGATCTATCCCAATGAGCTTGAAATTAAAGAAACAACTGAAACACCTACTTCAGCTTCGTACCTAGATCTGTTATTGTATATTGACGAAGATGGACATTTGAGGTCTAAGCTGTATGATAAGCGTGATTATTTTAATTTCCTAATTGTGAACTTTCCCTTTCTAAGCAGCAATATACCTACCTCTCCAGCCTATGGAGTGTAAATTTCACAGTTGATTCGCTATTGTCGAGCGTGTAGTTTGTACAGTGATTTTTTGAACAGAGCAAAAACACTGTCCCAAAAACTGCTTAGTCAGGGATTTGTTCAACCTATGTTAAGTCCATCCCTCAAGAAATTCTATGGCCGTCACCATAACATCCTCGAAAGATATGACGTGTCAGTTTCCCAAATGAAAGTGGACATTTTCAGCTAGATTCATGTCTTCCCGGATTTGACTACCGACTTTGACATTTTCCCGGATTTAACACACTCACAGGGTGCTGTTAACAGAGCAGGACATATTTACCCTTCCGGAGCACCCGATGTCACTCTCATTTTCACTGTGAATGCTTTGTTTTGAATGTTGTGATTTCTGTTTCTGTGCTTTGTGTCTGTCTTGCGTCGTTGTTTTGTGTCTCGCGTCATTGTTTCTGTGTTCTCGTTTTTGCCATGCCTTTGGACTTCGATTTTTGTAAATTTCACTCCTTTGTTTCTTCGGTATTCTACTGCCGTTTTTTTTTTACGGAAATGTTGTTAAAATGCAAGAAATCTAGAAAAGCTGGACATTACTTACATTCTATACTTCATAGGGGATATTTACAAAATACTCTGGTTGCATCCGTTAAATTAGCTTTCAGATCTAGTGACCTGAAAATTTTACATACATACTGATATCTCACTGATACTGCCGATGTCTACTGAAAATTAATGATGATTCTTGAACAAATCTTGCGGGAAGTTTGGAGTTTGATTTTTCTTCCGTAGCGCGACAGTGTTTTACCAGCAGACTAGCTAGGCTTCTTGAGCTAGTCGGCAAATGAGTGATGAGGACCCCTTCACCCATCTTTCAATGTTGCGTATTGTCATTTTCTTTCCTTTCGAGATTGTGGTCATGGAGTTAGTAGTCTACCTGTAGTGGGTTTTAATTCGTATGTTTATTATACTATAGGGGAACGGGACAGATTAAGGGGAGGTTTGGGTACCCAAAAACTGGTTAAACCCTACCGCTGTTTTTTGCTAGTGATGGCATCAAGCCCGGCTGTCCCGAGTTCCTATCGTTGTTTACGTTTGTCTTTTGTCTTATTTGTGTTTTTCTTGTGGCAGATAATGGCATGTGATTATAAATTTCTAGCCATTCTAGATGTTTCCTGTTGTCCTTTTTCTTTCATTGAATTACACAAAGGGCCAAATTCCTCTAAGGATAGAGGGTAGGGCGTTGGAGAAAATTCTCAGATGATTTATACAAGACTAACAAACACGGACTATCACATATGCAGAAACTAAATGGACAGTTACTTGTTATTTATCTCTACACTTTTCTATATTGCAAATGAATTTGAAATTAAATGGCCAACTTATTCATCATCATATCATCATCAGAATCATACCTTGATTTATACCTCTTTATTAGCACTTCTGGCGGTCTGAAAAGAAACCTTCCGACAATCTTGATGATTTCAACTTTCCAATCGTGATTTTCACGTTTTGAGGAGTAATAGGCACAAATCCCCAGCATATTGTGTCTACATTTCAGACTTTATTTGCTATTGTCATGCCTGTATTTTTACAGCGATTTTGTCAACAGTGCAATAAACAGCTGCGCCAGGAGCGCATGATACACACGTCACCACTTTAAAGCAAACTGATTTAACGATTATTGGAATCCAAAACTCCATCTTTGTTGGGGTGGGGGGAGGGGTGTTGGTTCAAAGTTCCCTAATTCAACCAATTTTAAAAAACCACTTAGGGAATTTTTCTTCTGCTGTACTCAACAATCCTGCAAAGCGTCAAAAAAGATGATCAAAGCGTTCTCAAGTTAGAGTACGACCAGTGGACGGAAATTGCTATTTCATGTTTTTTTTTCAATAGTCAAAGTCCCATAACTCTGGAACTATACCCCTAATATCTTTCTTCTGTCATACCAAACAATCCTACAAAGTTTCAAAAAAAAATTATCAAAGTATTTAGAGTATGATGTGTGGACTTAAATGCTGTTTCATACTAAAGGCCCATAACTCAGAAACGAAAAATCCACCGACAAAATAAAACGACAGAGAGCTTTTTCTGTCATACCCAACAATCCTACAAAGGTATAAGGAAAATAATCAAAGCATTCATTGGTTAGATTACGACCTGTGGTCGGAAACTGCTATTTCATGCTTTTTAAAAAATAATCAAAGTCCCATAACTCTTGAACAAAAAAATCAACGACAAAATAAAACGATATAGAGCTTTCTACCGTCATACCCAACAATTCTGAAAAGTTTCAAGAAAAATAATCGGAGCGTTCTCTAGTTAGAGTACGACGTGTAAACGGACTGACGGACACCGGTATACCATAATACGTCCGGTCAAAGACAGGCGTATAAAAACTTATACTCCAAGATTATGTTCAATTACTGCTGCAGTTGTCACTAAACAAGTTAAACGGTCGTAACCATGTTTTTACAGATCATCACAATGTTTCTATTTCACAAATGAGAATAGACATCTTTGGATAGATCCAGAGTTAATGACCAGACTAATAAACACCAAACCGGACATTTCATTGGCAGTGTGACCGGTGTCACGTGTGGAACACATCACTTTTAACCTGCCGGAATACCTGATGATATCCGGTTTCAGTTCACATTGTGAATGATTTAGTTTTTTGTGTTGTCCTTCATATCACACTGTCGTATTTTAGTTTTGTCGTCGATGATGTTTGCGTACTGGTTTGTAGTTTTTATTGTCCAAAAACTTAAAAGTTTATAGATTCATAGAAACTTTTCAGTCTTTTTTTTTACCTTAGTACAATAATTAACAATACCGAAGTCACTGTCATTTAGTTTTTGCATATGGCCTATAGACAAATAATGTCTCTTCAGTGAAGAGGATACGAGAAAAATTAAGACCTCCCATGAAATAAAATTGGTTTTGTATAGGTGTTAGTTCATGAAATTTACCAATTTGCTACCCAACAGATCTTTTAACACCTTATTCTAGCCGATTGTGTGACAGGTTTCATGCTTGGAGTAGATTATGCTTACCCTACCAGAGCACTTGACGCTCCATTTGGGGGGGATTCACACTGCTAGTGTTTTAGTTTTGTGGTGTTATTATTCATTTTTGTCTAATTGATTCGTCATTGTGTTGCATGCTGTATACATTCTTTTTGGATATGAATTGTCATGTTTTTTCTTTATTTTAGAATATCCCCATTTCCATTTTGCTTTAGTATTCGTTTGCTGGTGTAATAAGGGGCTGGACAATATACAAAAATTGTTTCCATTCACTTGGTTAATGACTTGGCTTAACTAAGCATTAGCTTTAATGCATAAAGATATTCATTCAAGATGGTACAAAAAATTGAATTGATGTTAATCGACATGCCAAATGCACGAGACAGTAAGGAAAGACATTATTGCTTTCATTGATTTTACGTGCAGAATCGACATACAACGTTAACCAAACATAGCAAGCTACCGGTGTAATATGGTGACACATGTAGGACATACTTGGAAAGAACTGTCTTTGCTTTTTTTACTTGACAACTATATAATGGCTCTCCAGTATTTAAGTCAAGTGTTGTGACCCCATAAATAAGGGTACCTTTCACTCATTTTGAAATCTGAAATTTAGATTAACTTTAACCGAGAAAGGCCAATTGCGGTTCATTTCTTTCAAAAATGACTTATAGTGACCTTATAACATAATTATATTAACAAAAACGAGTATAAGGCTTTTTGAATTTGAATGATAATTTACTTTTTCAATCCAATAATCTCATAGTAAAAAACGATAAAAAAAGAACCCAAAAATTTTGGGAAAAATGCAAATATTAGGACCACAGGCATCACAGCTACCCAGATACTAAAACGTGGAATGAAAGTCATGATTGAAAGACTTTTTTCTTTATTTTTACAAATAAGAAAAATATTGTACCTTTTTACTGTGTGAAAGTGGGCATTTAAAGGGTAACTTCCAACATTTTGCAAACGGACCGAAATTTTCACGCATCATTTAGAACAGGCATTTATGGGCGATTTCCTCTGGGAAATAACCTTAATTCTGAATTAGCACATATACTGTTAACAAACTGGCAATACATCGGACAGTTTAGTCAAGAGTAACGTGATTTGTAATTCTGGTAAATGCACCAAACTTTCCATACAAAAATTTCATAGAATTTTCACAACACGGATTTTACCCTTTCCAAAGAACTTGCCTCGTTTATAAATATAATGCATAGATTTGAGTTCTTACTGCTTTAATATGTGCAAGATGTTTTGTCAGGTCACGTATGTGATGAGACTTATATTTGGAAGGGGCATAAATGACCAAAAAGCCCAACACTTGATATGTTGTGTTATTTTCATTTTTGCACCCCATTCATGTATTATGTAAAGAAATAATACGTCAATCAAGGACGTAAAAGTTCGCAGGCTTAGGATGTCAAAATTAATAGAAGCCTAGTTAAAACCTCACTAAATTCCCGTTTTTTAGAGTCTCGCCCTGAAGTGCTCTACCATGGAAGATGAGATGTCCTTGCTTCTCTGTACTTTGGGTACTCAAGTTACTCAACAAAAAATGTAATCCTAGGTATTTTCATATTTCTTTTTATGATTGCTGAATGAAAGAAATCACATTCGATACAAGGGTTAAAATCCATTTACTTTTTTGGGACTCAAATAAATGTTCTGTTAAACCAAAAAATATCTGTTTTGTAAAAACTACATATACAATTAATTGTCGATACAAATTACAATATAGCGAAGTTACAGTGACTTTATGCGCATATCGACAACTTATGTCTCATCAGTGCAGATCAATTTAAAAAATTTGGAAATCCATGAAGCGAAATATGTTTAAAGGCTGATAGTGAACAAATTACCAGTACGATCTAAATAAAGCCAAAATCAGCTAAGGACAGAGCTATGTAGGTGAGATACTCCAATCATTCTTTTGAATCGTGCATAAATATCGTACTAACTAAAACGAATAAATGAATAGAAAAGAAACTGACTATATCAATGTTTAATTTCATGCTATTTTTTTTAATTGAAACCGTCATCTTCCTAAACATGATTCTGAAACGAAACCGTCATTGAGGAACGCTTCTAAAAATGTACCATCGTTTAAATGTACTATCACATCAAATTGCACTTATCTTTCGATTCCGTGATGTGTAAAGCTGCCCGATATGATACGTCAAATACATCCGACAAACCATCCTACAAATGATGAAACGATTGATTAGTTAAAGTTCTACGTCCAATGATCAATATTCAAGCTATATCAGGACGAGAACAAGTAAATCAATTCAAAACAATTATAAATAATAGTAAAAATAAGAAACATCACAGAACAATAAGTTTCCCTAAATGGAAAGGACACCCGGGGCAACTAGTTTCAATTGCCACTGGAAAATGTGAGAAATGGGTAGGGACAGGACATTTAGCCTTCTAGACGACAACCAGTGCGTTTGCTCTTCATGGGAAAATATAGTAGGGGTCTTAATACTGCATTGAGCGTGACGTTTCTAGACAATTTGACTACAAGGGTTCGCGGAAAGGCATATTACCGAAAGCTAACTGAGAAAGGACTAAAAACAATTGCCCCCTCATAGCCTGGTATAGAAACGAGTTATCAAAAATATCATGGTTGTGTGCTATGTCAATTGTTCATACGGAATCCACTGCAAAAAAACTGAATCAAAATTGGACTCAAAATAGAGAATGTTTTTTTTTTAGATTTGCCCCTTTTATGGCCCATTATGTCAGGAATGGTACATGCGGCTTGAGCCGATAAATAATAAATATTCTACAGAAAAATACATGAAAACGCCACAATCAGCCCCTTTTCAAAAAATGGGCGGGACCACAATAACCATAAACACCGACCGTGACAAAACCGGACTTTTCACTCTCAGTGCAACGCATGGAAAAGATGCTTACATTCCCGGAGCACTTGACGATACCTCAAGTTTTTGTATGGTTTCACACAGCTTATACTTTCGTGTTGTGGCTTTTTCGTTCATTTGTGTTTATTATGTCACCACAGACGCAGTCGGATGACATGTTCTTATTTTACGTTTCTTCTGATTATTATTATTATTCTTTTTATTATGTCACTTCAGACTTTGTCGGGTGATATGTTGTTATTCTTCGTCATTTCTAATTATTGTAATACTAATTTTTATTCTGCCACATAATTTTTGTCCGAGCGATTATTTTGAAATAGCTGCATGAAATGATTTGAAACTTTGTACAGAGTTTAGCCACCATCTGACGTTATATGCTGTAAGTTTAGAATTTTCAAAATTAAAAAAAAACTGGAGATGCAATGTATCAGGAACTGCTTTGCAGAATTTTGTTTATTTTTGTAAAAAGTTCAGTAAAATGAGCAGAAGGAATCATTTTTTATTTTAACAAAATCTCCGGTATTTTGTTATTCTAAGACAGCTACAGTTGTGATATTGTAACAGTACCGTCTGTTTAACCATCTGTTGTTTACCTCTTTTGACTTATGCAGGTAACACATGGAATCTTTTTTGAGCATACTCATTTAGTGGAGCATATGCAGAAACTAAATTCATAGTAACTTTTTGGTATTTAGTTAATAGTACAAGAGGTGAGAGCATTTCCTGAGCTCAATCTTGAAACTTTGATATTGATTACAAAATTTGGGATAACAGTAATTCTATAACGATATGTCAAGTTTAAACCAGTTTGACCCGTTCGATAAATTCTCGGATTCAACGTATGTTGAATAAAGCCCCGTGCAATTTCCCGCCAAATCCATTCGGAGTACAATTCTCGATGTTTATCATTTATCAATAGAGAAAAAGATCACACCACTTTATCCCGATTACATGTATTACCGTATTTTATCCACTCTCGATAGTTAAATTTAAAAATTTTACAATGCTCGGCAAGCCTCACAATTAAAATTTTAAAATTAAACCATCTCTAGTGGATTAAATATGATAATAAACGGGGTCTTGTGGTGTAATCTATATATGTCTGCAATAAAAATTACAATCGCAGGACAAAATTGAACTGTACTAGAAAAATACAAATGACAGGCAAATGTATTCAACGACTTGGAAGAACAACAATTCAGTCGTTGTTCCTTTGATTGTTTTTACCATGTATTTGTAGAGAATTTGTCTCATGTGTATTTTCTCCATATCCTTTCATTCACCATTTGGAACCGGTACCACCAAAAGTCAGCGGTAGGGGTAATCCAGTTAATGGGTACCCTAACCACCAAATTCTTCGATTGCCAAGATTCACAGATAAAGTGTATAATCACAGATTGATTAACTTTTAGTGCTTGTAAAACAATTTACTCTTTCAAAAAATATATATAAAAGATCGAATAAATATAAAAAAAATACACGGCTTTCCGTGTGCGCAAGGTCTGACATTTATATAAGGCCGTCATATGAACATCTTATAAGTTGTCACCACGGCGTATCGTTATAATCGTATTTTATGTATGTTTGTATGCTAGGCAAGGCTGTCATAAGGGTCTAAAGGTAGTCCCTGTGACTAAATACAAAACGATAGATTTTTCTTATTTTTCTGTGAATGGAAGCTTATTACACGCACTTTAAAATTTTAGTAAAAAATCAATAGGTCACCGAACTCGCTTTTCCGGGAAAAGCTTAAAAAAATAGCAAGTTTTGAGCTTTTTTATATAGTCTATATAGGGAGAAAATACTATTTTATGATTTTTTATATGAATAAAATGATAGATGTTGGCGAAAATATAGTATAAACTGTGTTAAAGAAATATCTTTGGAAATATGAAATAATAAATTGGGGTCACCGATCATATTTTCGAAAAAAATCATGAAAATGTGGTTTTCCCCTTATTATTTCTTTAGAATTATCTCCCCTTAATAAAATAAGAGTTTTTCGAAAATGTGACATATTTTGCACATAAATACATGAATAATGCTAATTTGATTTTATTTATTATCAATGAACTATTCAAAATCATTTTACATTTTAATTGCAAATTCCAATTTTCATCACATGCGCAAGATGTATGCGCAGTTTTAGACACCCTAACCACCAAAAATCAATGCTTAGGATCGGCCCTTAGCTTGAACAAGCAACTTAATATATATGAAAATACAAAACTTTAATGTGTGCAAGGCGTGACGTTTTTAAAATGGTCATATAAACAACTCTTTTGAGTATTTTTATAATCGGCATATTTTGCATGATAGACCACGTTGCCGTTAGGAGTCTAGCGAGACTTTCAAATATAAAAATACGTCCACTGTTTGAGAAAAAAATAGAAAAAATATCACTTCTTCCGATCTACTCTTGTTCAAGCGATTGAATCTTTTTTGATTTATGTTGCAAACATATGAAAACTTCGGCGATATAAACCAGTAGGGTCACGGGTTGGCACTTCAAATACATCGGCAAACGAATACGAAAGCAAGAACGAGGAAAGGGAAATTCTAAAATCATAAATCCAAAATCACGACAATTCACAGCAACACGAATTGAAACAGTATGACAAAGATATAACAAACAAACAAAAATGAACAAGAACGCCACAAAAATAAAGCACTAGCAGTGTGAACCCCTATAAATACTGAAGTGTCACCAGGTGCTCCGGAAGGGTAAGCATGATCTGCTCCACGCGTGGAACCCATCACACTGCCAGTTAAAAGTCCGGTTTTGTCACAGTCGGTGTTAGTCAGTCTGGTAACTAACTCTGGATCTACCTAAAGATATGTGTTCTAATTTGTGAAACAGAAACATTGTAATGGTCTGTCAAATCGTGGTGACGACCGTAAAACTTCTGTAATGACAATTGCAACAGTGACTGAACATACAAAATGTTTTGCGCTATTAATGGCAAAAGAGCATTCGAGGGTGCTTAAAATGTGTCCTCTAATACGCTGAAGATTCCCTAAATCGTTAAAACAAGTCTGAACGGACACATGTGTGACCTTTTGTTACCTGCGAGCCTGATCATAGTCTCCATGACTTTTTTAATGGATCCAAATTGAGATAATCGGACAGTGCTGTTATTAAACGATATGACAGACTCCAAAACCTTGAGATTAGGATTCTGGATGTCTTTCCTGAGATAATCAACAAAAAACTTAAATTGCGATTTCCTTTTTTTCAAAGCGTTGACTTTATTTGACAGCTGAAGTTTGTTTATTTTTTTTATTATTGGTCAGCTCTATTCTATCGTTATGTACAACATTGCTAGTACTATGTTCAAGATTCTCAATCATTATATATTCAGTTTTATTATCGATTGAGCTCAAGATTATTAATATCTATGTAAGAGTTAATGGTGAGTTTTATCATGGCATCGATAACGCTGAATGAAGTGGTGTCTTCCTCACATACAGGTAATGGGATGAACACCAATTGATAGTTGAAACCCTTAGTTAAATGCCCTATTTATATGCAGTTTTACACAAATGGGTATGCAAATTTGCACTGGTGTGCAATTACTGCATGTAAACCCAAATGCATACGTGTGTAAACTTAACAAAGGGTGTACTTTTGCGTGAGATCAGGTGCAAGTGTAAATGTATATTTGCACATGTGTAAATTTACACAGTATGCATTTTGAGCATATAACACAAATGCAAACTAAACAAGATGTGTTTGTGAAACACTACATATGCCAACAGATTCCGATTTACACCCCTTTTTGAACCCTAGGACCTTGACCTTTGACCTAATTTTTTTTGCATATTTATGTTTCTCTTGACTAGACCTATACACTTGCCAAGTATCAAAAGTCTACCTCAAAAGTTATAGCTAAGGTTAAAGTTTCGGACGCACAGACAAACAGACAGACAGACAGGACAAAAACAATATCCCCCCCCCGATCCTTGATCTGGGGGCATATAAATGCACATTGTTCAAAATACTGTTTCTGTCTATGAAACGGAAGAAAAAGATATTGCAACTTGATTGGATACATGAAATTGATTCTCACATNCTTAAAATGTGTCTGGCTTGTCTGAACAGATTCAAGATTGGCATTCAACATTGGTATTATTATTTTTGACTGTATTTGTCAGCAATAGCCCAGGTGAGCGATACAGGCTCTTGAGAGCCTCTTGTTTTCAAAGCACTGACTTTATTTGACAGCTGAAGTTTGGTCATTTTTTTATTATTGGTCAGCTCTATTCTATCGTTATGTACAACATTGCTAGTACTATGTTCAAGATTCTCAATCATTATACATTTAGTTTTATTATCGATTGAGTTCAAGATTATTAATATCTATGTAAGAGTTAATGGTGAGTTTTATAATGGCATCGATGACGCTCAATGAAGTGGTGTCTTCCTCACATACAGGTAATGGGATGAACACCAATTGATAGTTGAAACCCTTGGTTAAATGCCCTATTTATATGCAGTTTTATGCAGGGTAGGCAAATTTGCACTGGTGTGCAATTACTGCATGTAAACCCAAATGCATACGTGTGTAAACTTAACAAAGGGTGTACTTTTGCGTGAGATCAGGTGCAAGTGTAAATGTATATTTGCACATGTGTAAATTTACACAGTATGCATTTTGAGCATATAACACAAACACAAATGCAAACTAAACAAGATGTGTTTGTGAAACACTACATATGCCCCCAGATTCCGACTTTTACCCCTTTTTGAACCCTATGACCTTGACCTTTGACCTATTTTTTTTTTGCATATTTATGTTCCTCTTGACTAGACATATACACTTGCCAAGTATCAAAAGTCTACCTCAAAAGTTATAGCCAAGGTTAAAGTTTCGGACGCACTGACGAACAGACAGACAGACAGGACAAAAACAATTTGCCCCCCGATCCTTGATCTGGGGGCATATAAATGCACATTGTTCAAAATACTGTTTCTGTCTATGAAACGGAAGAAAAAGATATTGCAACTTGATTGGATACATGAAATTGATTCTCACATACTGAACTATTACTCCAATAAAATTCATACTATTCTGACAATTTTGTCTGATTTTGCGTTTCTTTTGGCTTATTGTAGAAGAATTTAGACTTTGAAATAAAAAAATAAAAGAAGATACAATGCTACCTTATATTTTTCTATCATTCTACAAACTTCCAAGATCTAATAAAACCTTTCAAATTTTCAATGTTTGCGGCCCTTTTCACTTCTTGCAATGAGGTTTGTAAATTAAAATACACATCTTAGATTAAATGCATGTAAATGCATGACAAAAATACTTTTACATACTGATGTTGTTTTACAAAATTGTGTAAATTTACATAATGATGTAAATTTTGTGCATGTAAATGGGGCTAAAAAGATATGCTCAGAGTGTTATCATATTTGATGTGTGTCTAGCAAATTTTCATAATGCATCTAGAGTGGAACATCCAAAGGTTATTTCCAATTCTTCAAGAAAACCATTCACCAGATCTCTCTGATCGTCGAATTTGTCATTGTTGATTTTTGCGCCTTCAGAATTCGATTGACGGAACTTGCATTGATGATGCCATTCAGGAGACTACTCTGTCCAAACTTAAGTATACACTTCTTGCAAAAAGTATCTGGGCGAATATACCATGGAAGATTTGAACTGATCAGGGCAGGATGGACTTAGTCTCCCCTTTTTATTCTCCCCAGTGCTCGCACGAATGAATTTAGAAATAACATCAATGTAAAATTGTTAAAATTACAGAACAATATAGCCAACTCCCATACTTAAAGGAGAAGAACAGAGTACTTCCACAGAAATGTAATGCAATTAATAATAAATATTTCAATTTAATATTTCGGGATGAATATTTCTAATTGAATATATATTTACAAAAAGGAGATTTTTCCACACTTTTTATAACTATTCCACAATATTGATTAAATCCAACTTGGGACAACTTATTAAATGGTCTTTTTAATTTACTCGTCTGCAGTTCTTTTGTTCTAACACCCCCCCCCCCCCATTAAAAAACAAAACAAAACAAAAAACAAAAAAAAACAATACCTACAATAATCATTGTTCCTGGATATTTGATGATGTGATTAAATCACACAATCTTTTCCTGGCAAACATTTTTGACAACTTATTTATCAACAGATTATAGGTATTCCCATGGGTACAAATTATGCATCTCTCATTGCTCTGTTACGAACCTTCAAATAGAATCATACCAAAAAGTGTAACTTATTTCTGTTTTCAACGATAACATCACGTATATTGACGATATCCTTACTATTGACAATTCCTAGCTTTTAAATTATGTAAAAAACATTTAGAAACAAGATCTTAAATTAAATAAAGCTAACAATGACTCAAAATACTGCCCTTTTCTGGATCTAACTATCATTATTGACTCTGGTAAATAAAAACCAAAATATATGATAAAAAGGGAAGATTTTGATTTCAATATTGCTAATTTCCTTTTTCTTGACGGCGACATTCAAAAGTCATCAAGCTCTATCATACGGGGTGTATATTTCTCAACTAGTACGATTCGCACGCGTTTGTTGTACTCTTAACGATTCACAGCCAAATTTACTACAGGGTTACAGATTTCATAAGCTATTGGCTACATCTAAGAAGTTTTAAAATAGATATGACCATTTAATCTAAATATGGCGTTACTCGCAAACAGCTTATTGGGCATTTCTAATCCTCGTTTTTACGGAAACGTTGTTAAAAATGCCAGAAACTAATTAAAGATCTAAAAAAAGCCGGGATGTAACTTTCATTCTTTACGTAATAGGGGATATCAACAAGAAACTCTACTTGCATCCGTTAAATTAGCCTTGAGATCTAGAGACCTGAAAATTTTATACACATACTGGCCTCTTATACTGCCGATGTCTACTGACATATTTAATGGTTCTTGACCAAACCGATCGGGAAGTTTTGAGTTGGCTTTATTTTCCGACAGTTTTTTACCATTAGGCTAGGCTCTTTGAGCTCGCCACCAGATTAGCGGCGAGCACCCTTCACGCACCTTTTAAAATTATTAATTGTCTTTTTCTCTCCTTCCAAGTGGTCATGGCGTTAGTAGTCTACCAGTATTGGGTTTTATTCGTATGTTCATTAAAACTATAGGAAAACGGGACAGATAAAGGGGAGGATTGGGTCCCATTAACCGGTTTTACCTTACCGCTGACCTTTCCTAGTGCCGGTACCAAGTCCTGCTGTCCCGAGTTCCTTTATTGTTTATTTCTGTCTTTTGTCTAATTTGTGGTTTTCTTGTGTATTTTTCTTGCCATGTCAGATTGTAGCATGTAATTGTAATGTTCGGCCATGTTTCCTGTTATCCCCTTTTTTACATACATAGGTCAGGAATTTGCTCGGCCTTTGTTACTTTCATCCCTCCAGAAATTCTATGGTCGTCTCCATGACATAATTGAAATACATGATGTATCTGTGTCACAAATGAAAACGGACATTTGCAGCTAGATTTAACGTTTTCACGGATTTGGCATAAACGGTTTTGACCAAACCCTGGATTGACCTGCTATTAGAGCGCCACAGGAGCAGGTCATGCTTACCCTTCTTGAGCAGCTGATTTAACTTCTGGTTTTCATGAGAGTTAAAACTATAAGTGCTTAAGTTCTGAATCTCGTCCTTTGATTTCAATACCTTGTGCCTCATGTCCTTGTTTTTCTGTCTCCATGTTTTGCCATGTCTCAGAACTTTGATTATTGTAATTATTACATCCCTTGTTTCTTCCGTATTCTACTTCCGTTGTTTCACAAAACAATGAAAATGTTCGCAAAATTCCATCATCAATGATACGATCAACATCCGTAATGAACCATCAACTGAAGCCCACAAGATATTCAAGACTTACCCTCGTGTCATAATATGAAATGTTTTGAATTTTATGCAAAAAGGAAACACCAAAACAATTAAAAATTCTGCTGTTTTGAAAATGAAATTTAAGTGTTACCTTATAAATATTGCATTAGGTATCGGTTTCTCCAGCTACACGAGACAGAATATCAGTGCATTTGGGAAAGTACCTGTGTCAACGCTGAACATTCCACATATTTAACAGCCCCAATTTCCCTTGCTGCTTGTTCTCCTTGTTCTCTTGTTATATGATTTCTCCGACGAAAGGAAAGTTGACCGTCATTCCGTAGATCTTTCTGTGTACCAACTAACAGAAATTGGGTATCTTTATTGTTGTCAGATATCTCTGGTACCCACTGTCAAAATATTTTGTGGTAGATCACAATATATTAATGTGTATTTACTCAATATCCTGTCATTTTATATGTTTATTTCGTATGTTTAGTAAGATATAATAGTCAAACTTTTCTGATATGAAATTTTTACCTCGCGTTTTATAGAAACTTGCAGATTATATCCAAATTCTAACCACTTAAAAATACTAACGCTTCATTCCATGTATAGCACTTGGTAGATGTCCTTGGTACTGGATTTGGCCTCCTATTTCGGCATTTTTGGTAATGAGTACTTCTTTTTGAACTAATTTTGGATTATGTTTTTCAATTTTTTTTTATTCCAATCATGCTGATTAGAGGTTACTACTTGAAACACGTGTGAAGCATAACGAAATTTACATGTTATTTTGATGCAACTTGTTGACAATCCCGCACCCATGACCAAGAAAGACATGGATGTAGCGTTGCTCGACAATTAGCAGAGAATTCCGCTTAAACAAGTGCTAGGGGCCGTCTTGAACAAACTATGAGGTATGAGCAAAGCTCATTGTTGAAGGCCTCATGGTGACTTCAAGATGAAGAACAACAATAAAAGCGTTGTTCCTTTGCCTGTTTTTTACCAGGTATTTGTAGATACTTTGTCTCATGTGCATTAACTCCATATCCTTTTATTCATTATTGGGTAATTTTTGAATTGTTTACTCAAACCAGGAGATATATAACGGTAGGTTTCTTCCAAGAGTATATTCTTTCTATTTGACTAAGATACCCTCGCACAGAAAAAAAAACTAATGTAGTTCTTCTCGCGAAATAACAAAATGTCTAAAAATACCTCATTACAGAAATTCCATTACATGTAATTACTTGTGAAGTTTTTCTAACAAAATAAGGACCCAATAATTAGATTGCTATTCCATTAGTAGAAAAAGTTTACAATCAGAAATTAAAAAAACGACTCTTTATATAATCAGTTTAAGTGATTTTATTTTTATGCCTATTTTACTATACGGAAATCGTATATAGAAAGAGGAGATTAGGGTACCCATAAACCGGTTTTACACTACACCTAGCTCTTGTTAGTGCCCGAACCAAGTCCGGCTATCTCGAGTTGTGTGTCTTCCTTGTATATTGGGGCATGTGATTGTAATTATCTGCCATTGTATGTGCTCTCTGTTATCTTCTCGTCATTGCTGCATGCTTCTCCATTGTAGGCATTATTCTTGTAACCTCTTTTTTATTAGCTCACCTGGACTAAAAGGCCATGTGAGCTTTTGACATCACTTTGCGTCCGTCAGCAATTTCAAAAATCTTCTCCTCTGAAACTGCTGAGCCAATTGTAACCAAACTTGGCCTGAAACATCACCAGGGTATGCAGTTTCAAAATTATGTTCGATTAGTCCAAAGACCAAACAGCATGGCTGCTGTTACTAAAAATAGAACATAGGGATAAATTGCTGTTTTTGCAAAAAACTCAAAAACCGTTACAGATATAAAAAAAATCTGACAGAAATAAAGGTGAACAGCATAGCAAGATCTACCTGCCTGCCATTTTGAAGAAAATCCAACAACCCGTCTTGGAGGTATTGCCCTTTTTCCGTAGAATTTTCAAAATTTCTGCATTTTTTATTTAAAAAAGTGTAACATATAGAGGTCAAGTATAAAATGCAAAAAGGTTCAGCATATCAAGATCTACCCACCCTGAAATTTCTAAGAAAATCTAAAAACCCATGTAGGAGTTACTGCCCTTTTTTCACGGAATTTTCAAAATTTTCATATTTTTCGTCTTTAATTTCCGAAACTATAGAAGATGAAGGGCAAGTATAAATTGATAAAATGTTTGACATGCTGTGTCGATTTCAAAAGTGGTGTTCAAAATTGTTCGTTGACCGCCATTTTCAAAATAGCCGCCAAAAAGGGCCTAAAAATTCAACATTGTTCGATTTCAATGAAATTCGGTTTCCAAATAGATATTGATGTTGCGACTTCAAAACCGGTGTTGAAAAGTGTTCGTTGACCGCCATTTTCAAAATGGTTGCATAAGGGCGGGAAAATTAAGCATTGACCGATTTCAATGAAATTTCGTTTCCAAATATTAATGTCGAAACTTCAAAACCTACATTAAAAATTGCTTGTTGTAGCCATTTTTAAAAGGGCTGCTAAAAAAGGCGGGAAAATTCAACATTGTCGGATTTCAATGAAACTTGGTTTCCAAATAGGTATTTGTCGCAACTTCAAAACTGATGTAAAATTTGTTCGCTTACAGCCATTTTCAGAATGGCTGCCGAAAAGGCGGGGAAATTCAACATTGTCCGATTTCAATGAAATTTTGTTTCCAAATAGATCTTGAAAATTGTTCGTGGACTGCCATTTTCAATGACTGCAATAAAAGATGGAACAATTCAGCATTGTCCGATTTCAATGAAATTTGGTTTCCAAATAGATATTGATGTTGGAACTTCAAAACCGGATTTGAAAATTGTTTGTTGACCGCCATTTTCAAAATGGTTGCAAAAAAGGCGACAAAATTCAACATAGTCCGATTTCAATGAAATTTGGTTTCCAAATAGATATTGATATCGTATCTTGAAAATATGGTGTTAAAATTTGTCGTGATCCGCCATTTACAAAATAATGTCTCAACTTCAAAACTGGTGTCGAAAGTAGTCCTTAGCAAGAACGTTTTTGTCAAAAAGCCCAACAAAGAAATGTAGTAAAACTTGATCAGACTGAAAATACAGTTCAAGATATTGGTGGTGTCAGAACTACCAAATTTGATAGACTGAAGTACAACTGTATAACTAACAATGTGAGCTTGATTTTGGCAACTGAAAGCTAGGTGAGCGATACGGGCTCTTGGGAGCCTCTGGTTTACGATACTAAATTAATATCGTTTGAGTACGATGGAAAAGCTTAGTCTATCAAATAAAAATTAAAAAACGTTTCCATAGTTATCACTTTTGGCTATCTAAATTGATTTAATTGTAAATTTCACAAAATATGAAGCAAAATATATATCCCCAGTTTTGAGGTTTGTTCAGAGGGATGGAATATATTTTTCTGGGACTTGCTTGTCGTGAGTCTGATGGGCTATTTATGAAAAATTTCGGAACTCAGTTGTCAGAGGGTTGTCCACAAGCGTCTTCGAGCGGTTTATATTTTGGAATTTGAATTTATAATGCAGAGTTGAGAAAAGAGATCAATTTCGACACGTCGGCATTAATTTTGAAAAGTGAGAAATCGGTTTGTATTTCTTGGGAGTATTCATGAAACCGTTAACAAAAGAGTACCTAGGTTGAGTTCATTTGATTCTACAGTAACAATTTTAAAAAGACCTTTAAAACTAAAATTGATACGCCAGAGAATGCATCGATTTTTCAATTTGATATCCCAGAACCTGAATCGGTTTTCAGGGGCTCAGGCTACAGAGCTGCTGGGCGCGTCCCTAGCTGGTGGATAGGGGAATGTCCTGTTTACGCGGGGTACTCAGGTCATAATTCGAATAGCCTGGCCACGAAACATTATAACCGAACTCTGTGGAGAAACGCAAAGCTCCATGCAGTATACAGACTCCTACTATATTTTGTAAGGATAGCAGAGTCACTGGAGGCAAAATTTCATTACCCTCCTCATTTCTCAACTTTTCAAGTGGCAATCAAAACTCGTTTCCCCGGTGTCCCTTTTACCTTGATTTCTTCTTTTACTAAAAATTTTGTTGACTTGTTCTCGTATAGCTCACTGGACGTTAAACTGTAAGTAATCAATCAATCAATTTAATAATAGATATTGAATATGTGTCTGTGCTGTGATGTTGTAAATCGGGAAATTAATCCACCTCAAATGCGAGACTTTTTGCGATAAGAGTTAGCATTAAAATATTATCGAATTGGAAAGATTATTTTTTAATCCCTCTTGCAACACCCGAAACGTATACAGTATCAGCTTTTTCAATTTGACCGCATTCACTTAAAACGGAAAAACAAAATTTTACATTATGCTTAGATTGGCAATGCGGGTTCCATCGAATAAGCACGAGCATAGCGGCTCTTCAAACAACATAGCTGTTTTTTGTTATTTATTTCGATTCTGATTTGAAAAAGTACACTTCATTGTTCTGTTAAATTTCGGTTAACCGATTAAGAATGGATTTCTTTTCATGAAATACGTTCAGCTACATGTATACACACCATATCGTTAATAAAACTAAATTAACGACTGGAAACAGATATACGCTGTAAATGCAAAATAAAAGTGCCAATACTTTACCTTTTCTTTTACTTCCTGTAATGATACCGGTTCTACAACACTAAAGCAAACAAGGAACATATCAGTATCGTTATAATCCAAAGGACGTAATTTGTCGTATTCTGTCTTTCCACTTGTATCACCAAAAGTAACTTGATAATGAACACCTTCTACCATAGTATCTGTATTGTAATGTTCAAACACCTGAAACAAATTCTCGTTGTGTTTCAAATTTGTCAAATTTGTAGGTAAGTCAAAGGAAGTCAAACCAATTCTTAAATGGTTTGCTGTCCTGAGATGGTTTTGACTTTACTATATAAATCCTATTGGTAATTTTACCTCTATCAGCTTTTACGCATTTTTCCGTATATGAATTTCCAAATGTTTTGATTTGACATGTACTAAATTAGCAGTAACTTCAGTATGTATAAAAAACATAATACCGAAGATACCAACAAGATCTAAATATGAAAGCCAAAATGAGCTGATAGAATAGAGCTATGCAACAGGGAGATACTCCTTATTTTAAAAACAAAATTTTGTAAAATTTAGATATAATATATATAAATGATTTAATTGGAAACAAAAATGTAATTTTGAAATTCTGACTTGCGTACAAAATGAAACAATTAATTTTGCGTTAATTATCAAAACTGTTTTTTTAGCACAACAGCTTGATTACTCTTGTACTTTTAATCTAAGAGACAAAATGTGAACATGTGCAAAGCATCAAGTGGAAAAGAAGATTTGAAAGTAACTTAATCTCTACTAAAACCTAAATGGACACATATTCTACTTACCGTTGGTATATAATCGGACAGAAATTCGTTGTTGACATACGACGACAGCAAGCTAGATTTTCCAGTACGGCAGCTACCAATCAATACAATTTTAATGGCATTCCTGTTTGAATTGTCTGTGAAGAAAGTACGACATAAAATATTCAAAAAGAAGATTATATGATTTTGACTTAAACACAGTTTGTCATCAAATAGACCCTTTCACGATAACTGTGTTTCTTCAGTTTTGAGAGAAAATGATAACAGTTTCCGCAAAAATACATCGTAGGACAATTTATTAAGACGTCACATATATATTTTGCAGTTGCATTTTACCCACTCAAAGATATATGAGCGCATATATGCAAAATTCTGCAGCCCTTTTCACAACAAATTTTACGATAAATTTTAATTGTAAGTCAATATGAAATGTTAAAGAATTACGACTATTTCTGTGTGTATTTATCGAGACCCATTAATTCTGGATATTTGCTGGCTTTGTGTTTCGTTTATAGTTTATTTCTGATTTTTCGATTGGATTAAATTTATGAATTTAAATTTAGAATTTTTATCATTAAGTAAAAAAAACATTGTATAGTTTAATTAGCTAGCGGGATTACACTATTTATATATACATGTAAGGGTAATTTCATCATTCCTAATTCAACAAGGATCACTGAAACAAAAGAGAAGCGAAACAAATGCTATGCCTTTTTTTACTCTCTTGGCCTGCCGACTAATACAAATAACGAAATACTGAAGTTACTGTAAAGGTAATGTTGTTTCGACAACATATATATCTGTACAGATCAAATCCAAACATTTGGAAGACAAGCAAATTGTAAAGCTGATAGAGAACAAATAAGCAAAAAGATCTAAGTAGCTAAATCAGCTAATAACACAACTATACACGAGGAAGATACTTCTCTTCTCGGGCGAAATGTAAATAAAGATCCAAATTGTTTGGATAAGCACAGAAGTATTGACTACTAGGTTGCTGAATACCACGAGGACTAACTGTCCACCAGCTGATAACCCCGAGGGAACCCGGGGTATAGAAATAGGACCTAGTATCTCCGCCTTGCGGGGTATGACCCCTCCTAAACAGGGCTGACCCCCAGGATATAGAAATGTGACCCAGTATTCCAGGCTGCGCGGTACAACCCCTCCAAAAACTGGATGTCCGTAGTTGTGCGGGATGAATAAATACACAACCAATCTTTCGGATGGGATGTAAACTCAGGTCCACGTGTAGGAAGAAATGCCACGCTTCCTGCTCGTTAATGAACCCTTGTAGCAAGCTCTTTATGAGTGGTCCGTAGGCTAAATTCCCCACCCCTTTCGATTTCACCCTACTTTTCCGTTGGCAGTCAGAATTTCCCGTCCCAGGACCCTTTCCATACCCAAAAGTGATTATTTAATAACTTGTTCTCGTCTTGATATAGCTAAAATATTACTGCGTAGACATTAAACAATATTCAATCAATCAATCTACCAGCTAAGGCATAAGCCCAATGGTAATGACTAACACACCCAACATCTTAGTCCTATTTCAGGAGCTCTGGCTACAGTGCTGCCGGGTGCGTCTCAAAGTAGTAGATAGTGGAATGTTCTGCCTATATAGTGTAGTCAGGTCAAAATACGGAAAGCCTGGTCGCGAACCATTGTAGCCAAACTGTTCGGAGAAACGCCACACTCCATGCAGTATAAAGACCCCTTCTATATTTTTCTAGGAATAACAGGCTCGCATCAAGTCGCATAGAAGGCTAAATTCCCTGTCCATACCCAAACCCCCAATTTCCAGTGACAGTAAGACGTCGTTGCCGCTGCTATCCTTTCCAATTTAAGTATATTTTTATTGCTCTTGTGTTCATATAGCTGAAATATTGGTCACTGGACGTCCGTGTTGTGTTGGCTTGGAAATTTTTTATTTTCACAAATGTCATATATCCTTTGCACGTCCAAAGTGTATTAATGCGCATGAAAATATAGGTCTCTCAAAAGCCACCCATTTTCAGCATAGAAAAACCAAAGCGTATTTTGTGACATGGTTTATCAAAGCCATAGGTACAAATGTGTAAATCCATTTCAATTCATCAACACAAATCAACTATTTGCATGGTTGATTAAATTTGACACAACACATTTTTACGTTGTAACTTGTTTATATCATTGCTTTACCCTCAACAGACCTCAATGGCTTTTCTGCCAGTTTTGTTTCTTAAACACATTTTTACACTATAGACTTTTCTTATTTTGTAAGTAAACAATATTTGAAAACGTTTAATAACGTTTTAACATTATTTTCAGCAACTTTTTACACATCTCTCTGTTTTGGCTTAATTTAATGCAAGAAGGAATATATTTGTACAAGATTTCTGCATAATACATCTACAGAATATATTTCATTTAGAATTTTACACATCTTTCTGCTTTGGCTGTTATATGCAAGAAAAAAAAATATTTTTAAAAGATTTCTGCAAAATACATCTACAGAGTATATTTCAATAAGAATTTTACACATCTTTCTGCTTTGAATGTTGAATGCAAGAAGAAAAAACATATTTTGATATTATTTCATTGAGAATTTTACACATCTT
>MJUU01025110.1:46964-63498 GCA_002080025.1 Modiolus philippinarum
ATGACTAATACAAAAACTCACCAATTTAGTAGTTTCAGAGCATAAATCAGCACAGACATAGTAATAATTAACAAATAATCAACCGGAAACATGCCGTGTGTTACCCTCAATCATGGTGGTTTTCAACCCTATGTAACCCAAGACGCCACAAAAGCGTTCATTCGACTAAAATCAAAAATAAAAATTACAAAATGAAAATTGGCATCTACACAATCAATTAATCATAGCACGCCTAGACCCACTTCTAGCTTAGCCTAGTACATACAACTATTCCATTCCTAGTTAACTGCCACATTCGATGTCATTGTTTTCTGTGTTCTCGTTTTGGCCGTGTCTTTGGACTTCGATTTTTGTAAATCTCACTCCCTTTTTTCTTCGGTATTCTACAGCCGTTGTTTCTGAGCGATACCCTTTTTTTCTCACAAACCTATTGGTGTATATACGGAATGTGATAAAAATCCATTCCTTGTCAGTAAATGAATTCATAGTGATGCCTTTATTTTCGCAAACCTGATGGTATTTTACAAAAATTGATTAACATTCTGTTCGTCGTCAGTAAATGAATTCTGAGTGATGCCTTCATTCTCACAAACCTTTTCGAATTTCACAAACATGTTTTTTTTTGGTATTTCAAAAAAGTAAATTCAAGTCGATGTTAATTAAATGCGTTTTGTTTAGTGATGCCAACATTCTTGCAAATTTTTGATATTTAAAACAAAATGTGGTAAAAAATCAATATTCATCGTTGGTAAATGAAGTCTGAGTGATGCTTTTATTCTCACAAGCTTTTTGGTATCTCTAAACCACGGGCCTAATCTGCTCGTAAAAACATGTGGGTGAATACGCGAATACATTAAAAAAAAATGGGTGAAAAGGAATATACCATATAAAAATCGTTTTTATTTTCTAAATCATGGAAACAAAAAAATATAACTATGCGCATTCTATGGACAATTTGATTTTGAAACGATCTGACCATACCAGGCAAGTTCCATAAATTTAAGCTTGAAGCGTGCACAAAAGTGACATTGGCCCATTTAAAAGCTGAAGACGACTACATAATTTGCTTCTGTAGAAAGCCGCAGCTATTGGAGAGAATGCAAATACATGTAATGCTCTTTTGGTTGCCGACAATATGAATTTAAACAGTTTAAATGGAGTAAGAATCGTTGTATACCAGTACACAAATGTAATAAGCACATATATTTGGGTTATTTCAAGAGTACGACATATGTAAGAGGTGATGTCCATTCATATATTTAATCACAAAATCTATATAATTACATTTTGATTCTCTTTCAGGTAGTAGCGGTTTTAAATTATTTCAGGATTCACTAGAGATAGTAAAATTTCGATTTCAAAATGCGAGCTTTAGCGAGCATGTTAAAATCGAAATTTTGAGAGTGAAGGACGACCTATCTGAATAAGAATGGTTTTCTCCAATGACATGTTTTTGAAAACTCGAAAAATATTTAGTGACGTGTAGTGTCGCAGAAGTTTAATCAACGCTCGTTGGTTGAACTTAAGTGACATATCTTATATTTTGAGCTCACCTGGCCTAAAAGGCCATGTGAGCTTTTGCCATTACTTTGCGTCGGTCGTCTGTCGTCCGTCCGTAAACAATTTCAAAAGTCTTCTCTGAAACTGCTGGATCAATTGTAACCAATTTGGCCTGAATCATTACTAGGGTATACAGTTTCAAATTTGTGTTCGATTAGTCTGCAGATCAAACAACATGGCCGCAAAATTTTCAAAATTTTAACATTATTTTTTATTAGAAAAACTATAAGAGATAGAGGTAAACTTTAACTTCCAAAAATGTTAAGCATGTGAAGATCTACCCATCTGCAAATTTTGATGAAAATCTGAATACCCATATAGAAGTTATTGCCCTTTATTGGTTAAATTTTCTTTGTTTAGCTCACCTGGCCTAAAAGGCCATAAGAGCTTTAGCCATCACTTTGCATCCATCGTCCGTCCGTCGTCCGTCAACAATTTCAAAGATCTCCTCTGAAACTGCTGAGCCAATTGTAACTAAACTTGGCCTGAAGCATAACCAGGGTATGCAGTTTCAAAATTGTGTTCGATTAGTCGGCTGGTCAAACAACATGGCTGCCATTGCTAAAAATAGAACATAGGATTAATTGCAGTTTTTGGCCAATAACTCGAAAACCGTTACAGATAGCAAAAATCTGACATGCTTTTGCTGGTGCCGGTACCAAGTCTGGCTATCCCGAGTTCCTATCGTTATTTATGTTTGTCTCTTGTTTTCATTATTGTTTTTCTGGTGCAGTTTGCTTGTAAATTGTGGCATGTGATTGTAGTTCCTGGCCATTGTAGGTGTTTGCTGTTTTCCTGTTTTTGTAATGTGGTTAAAATGATAAGCATGATGAGATCAACATACCGTGCAATTTTGAAGAAAATCTGAAAACCCGTCTCGGAGTTATAGCCCTTTTCCGTAAAATTTTCAAAATTTTTTCATGTAACAGATAGAGGTCAAGTGTAAATTGCAAAAAGGTTCAGCACATCAAGATCTACCCACCCTGACCTTTTGACGAAAATCCAAAACCCTTGCACGAGTTATTGTCCTTTTTTCACGGAATTTTCAAAACTTTCATATTTTTCGTCTTTTATTTCCAAAACTGTAGAAGATGAAGGTTAAGTGTAAATTGATAAAATGTTTGCCACGCTGAAGCGACTGTTGTTGAAAATTGTTCGTTGACCGCCATTTTCAAAATGGCCGCCAAAAAAGGCGGCAAAATTCAACATTGTTCGATTTCAATGAAATTTGGTTTCCAAATAGATATTGATATTGCGACTTCAAAACCGATGTAGCGTGAGATCTGCCAGTCCTGTGAAAACTGTCAGTTCCGTTTCTGGTTTGTGGATTTCACGCACGGGGTCGTGAGATTTACCAGCCGTGAGAAATGCCAGTTCCTTTTCCGTTTTTAAACTTGAAATCGAAAGAACAATAGTACTCAATGCCAATACATTTTAAAGCTGAACCACTTTCTGTACGATTGATAAGTAATTTAAATGATAAAAATAAGATATAAAAACACTCCATACTGCAGTTTTCTCGATGCACAACAAGGCAAGGAAAATGAAACATGACAGTAGAGGGGAGAGAAAACGATGTAATTTTAAACAGGAAAGAAAAAGTAGCTGTTAGTTGCATCCGAGACATAAACTTTAATGTAATTTTATATATGTCTCTGGTGGCATCAAGCGCTAATAATTCCCCCCCCAAAAAAAACCGAATCATTTTAAATGCATGTTAGTGTGGGGCTGGGGGAAATGGGGGGGTGGTTAAAGGTTTGTGATTTGCTTAAATTATGTTTTCCATATTGAGAAATCTTAAGGAGGATAGAATAATAATGAGGCAGGTACTATTTTTTTCAATAATATTCTTTGCAATATTTTTTCTTCAATAATATTCTTTACAACTATAGCGTTTTCACTTTTTTCTAGTGTTAAAAGGTTTTCCCTAAGAAATCAACACACTGTTCTCTACTCTCAAAACACTGGTTAGAATCATACCATATTTTTTTTCTCTGAAACTGTACACCCCCTCCAGAAAAGATAACAACTGCACTATAAATAATCACTTCAACCCAACCCTAACAGAAATTGAAAATGTTGGACAGCATAGTTATATCAGTTTTTTTCTTTATCTGTGTCTTTTTATAACAATTGCTTTTTTATGGCATATAGTGGAATACTTTTTACAAATTATTGTCCACTTGACTAGACTGGGGTCAGGCTGCCATTTTCCATGGTAGAGTGAATAAATACTTTATGAGCATCCTGGTGTTGTCTATGTAACGAAGCTGTCTTTTTAACTTTTTGTTGGGGCAACGGATGATGGTGTTTGTTAGAACACTTTGTAAATAGAATTAAAGTTTACATGCATGAAATAAAGGGCTACGCCGCATATTGTCGACCACTGATAGCACCCAATTTAAGAAGAAGGAAAAAAAAACAAAAAGGCAGGTCCAGATAAATAAAACCAATCGCTCAATTTGCTTTTGTGCCAAGGGACATTGTGTTACAATTTCACAAAATCGATTGATAAATCAATCGCTTAAATAAAAGCGAAGGTCCATAACCTAATCACTGGACAAGATATCCTGAATATTTGGTTCGAACTAACTAATACATTTGAAGGAGTTGTTGATAAAAAATTCTACAGAAACAAATGAACACTTTGGCTCAATAAGACTCTTAATTCAATTATACTAAATTCAAGTATCTGGGTCAAACTAGACTGCATTGATCTAGATATTCTTATAAGAAGAGTTACAGATTCATACACTGACAGATGCCAATTTATCAAGAATGTTTTGTTCAAATCTCACTTACAATTTTGAGGAGTTATGTATTGAAAATGTATAGAGCTACAGACACAAATGAGCATTCCGGTTGGGCATGCCTCTAAAAAGAGTAAAAATCAAAATTCGAAGTGTATCACGTAAGGTGTACAACAACTAGATCACATATCTCACTTCCAGCTTGAAGGAGTTGCTGATGTCAACAACACAAGAAAATCATAGTGATCCCTATATACCTGTATCCACTCTGATTACTACACAAAGAAGCACGGGTGTAACGTTATACTAACATTTAGTGATCAATTCTGCTCACCCGGCTATAAGGACCATATGAAACTTACTTTAAGGGATGCATATGCAACTGGTTCAAGGGATGGGTGATTGCTCTTTGTTGAGCACTTCATGATGACTTCGAGATTAACATCAATAGAGGAGTTTTCCGTTGCTTAATTAATTTTTCTGTACATGTACACGCATTGTTAAGTGATTTAAATGTCTCATGTACATTTACTATATATCATTTCACTTGATTTTTCAAGATGCAACAGATTCGTGATTTTCAGATGAGGTCAAACAATAAACTAAGACTGCCCATGGCAGATGTATCTTGAATTTCTTTTAGGTACCTCGAATGCAATTTGGTAGAGAGACCAATAAAAATGTTTTTCATACCAAAAATAAGTTCATTAACGGTAGATGTTTCTGAGGAGATATTTAAATTTTATCAAATTATTATTGATATTGACCAACATTATTTGTCATGGTGCCAATATTGACTTTCCTATAGGTACAATAATCACAAGCTTTTAAATTCTCATTTTGGTAATATGTATGCTAAATTTGGTGTCAATACGCCAGAGATTCCTGATGACGACTACGATAAGAGATGCCAAGTGATGGCTGTAGCTCACATGATCATTTGGACATGTAAAGCTAATATTCCGGGCTAATTGAACAGGTGTATAAATATTATGAAATTTCTTAATTCAAGAATAAGATAACTTAAACCTTTTAATATTGCACACATTATTTCATAAAATTACTATAAAACTTTTATCACCGCAAACACTCATCAGACTGGTAGTATTTATACATATATATTTAATCATTCACCCTCCTTGTACACTACCAACTCATACTACTTCTACAACTACACAAAAACTAGTTTTTCAATAAAAACACCAAATTCACAAACACTCCATAATAAATACATATACAGTCTATAGACATATACTCATTTACCTAAGAAGACTAACACATAAATTAGTTCTCTTTCAAATTTTATAGATGTAAAGTTCAAAACAAATCAGTATGCTTCCATTGAACATTTTAAGTTCAAAATGCTGCATTATCAGTTCATTCGCACAAATATCTACTTTATCTTAGCATGGACAAACATAATATACACTTGTCGTTTGATAATGAGCTGCACGAAGCTAGTGGCCACAAACACAGCATTGGAACACCTTGCCTTTCTTCTTCGTGCAATATGGCATCGCACATATGGTCTGATTTCTTGTTCCAGTTTATAAAAGTCTTTCTTTAACATACTACTGAAACATGGATAAGTGGAAATGTCTCATGATGGATACTGGTACCCACATCAACACATTCAGCATTCTGAAATAATAATTTAAATGTCTGTTACAACCTACATTTCAGTTGCATGTTTTAATTCACAGAATGGCAAACTTAACTCACTGGCATACTACTGAAAACCTATGTAAATAGGAATCTGAAGAAAAAATCCCATTGAAATCAGATAAAATTGAATTTTACATAATTTGCTGATTAACCATTTTGGCTCTTTATTGCTCAGATAGGAGACAGGCTATTAAAATTTTATGCCTGTTCTTTGTATCTATTTTTTTTTTAAATATTTTCATAGTTCAAGCTCAAACTTTAAATATTTAACCCTTTCCACAGAAGAACTATGATGACGATAGATACTATATTTCCCAATGACCGAAATGAAAGGAACCCCATAAAAATCTGGTAAATAATAAATATTCTACAACCTGATAAGTCAAAACAATCAATATGGTCATTTTTGGCCACTTTTATAAAGGATGGTTTACACAAAACCCCAAACCATCCTTTGCTTTTTTTTGTGAGACAATTCAATTGTGTTAAAATTTCATAAGGCTTGGTCAACTGGAACTAAGTTATTAACCAAAAACAAAAAAACAAAACAAAACAAAAACAAAAAAAAAAAAAACAAAACAAAACAAAACAAACAAACAAACAAAAAACAAAAGTGTATACAGATGACATTAAGGACAACTAGAATACTGACAATGTCAGGAAGGGCAGAAAGGGCCCAGCCCTTTTGTGTGTCCCAAAAACCTGATTGCGAAATTTCATGGAAATTATAAAACAATTTTTAGGGAAAAACATAAATAAACCAGATGTTGTCGGAAACGACACTCCCTGTTTGACACAGAAAACAGTTGTTATACACCAATGGCATATTTTTTTCATTATCTTTTAAATCTACCTATTGATAGTCATTATTGTTACTAAAAGAATTCTAGGATATATGGTTGCTTAGTAGAATTCCAAGAAATCAGTGGTCTTTGAGACTTTCAGGAAATTTACCAAGATTGGAATCAATATTTTTGAAATCCAGTTGATGAAAATGTTTTTCCTAAACTAAATAAACAATTTAAGTATGGTTGCTAGGTAGAATTCCAAAAAATAAGTGGTCTTTGAGACTTTCAGGAAATTTACCAAAATTGGAATCAAATATTTTTGAAATCCAATTGATGAAAATGTTTGTCCTAAGCTACACAAATATTTTAAGTATGGCTGCTAGGTAGAATTCCAAAATATAAGTGGTCTTTGAGACTTTCAGGAAATTTACCAAAATTGGAACCGCCTTTCAGAATCCTAAGTATCAGAATTTTGTTTTTTTACAAAACACTTGTCAGAATATAAGATAATATGCCAAAATAAAAAAAAATGTGTGTCTTTGACATTTTCAGGAAATTTACCAAAGTTGGAACCGGAACCAAAATTCCAAAAGCTTATTGCAAATCTATAGACTACATGCAACAATTCTGCATAAAGATTTGATCCCTAAATCCAAAAATGTAAGAGGAGTTTGCGTCACATGCCACATGTGTCTAGTCCACATCTTTGGGTCTTTGTTAAAATTGACATCATGGGGCCTCTTGTTTGCACCAAGACCAATATCAAAAATCCGAAAGCTTATTACGCATCTGCAGACTATATGCAACAATTCTATAACAAAATTAAATCCCTAAATCCATAAATGTAGGAGGAGTTTGTGTCACATGCCACATGTGTAAAAATTGACATCATGGGGCCTCTTGTTTGCACCAAGACCAATATCGAAAATCCGAAAGCTTATTGCGCATCTGCAGACTATATGCAACAATTCTACAACAAAATTAAATCCCTATATCCAAAAATGTAGGAGGAGTTTGAGTCACAAGAAAAGTGTGACGGACGGACGGACAGACGGAGGGTATAACATTATCCCCGAACTTTCTTCGAAAATGCGGGGAAAAAAACCGTAAGTTATTGTAAATTTAGTTTCTGCATATGGATGTTTTAACAACTTATGTCTCATCTGTTCAGATCAAATCACAACATAGCTAATTCTCACAATATTTATTTTTCAAATAAAAACTAAGCTTCCACACCCAAATTGTTTCATGATTCTCCTCAAAATCATTAGGGACCTTCTTTTGATCAAGTCCCACACCTATAAAACTTATAAAAATCTGTGATGGTCATTTCAAGTTATCACACAACATAGAGCTTATTCTCAAAATATGCACGTTTTCATTTAAAAACTAAGTTTTTCCCCAAAAATTGTCGGATTTTCTTCAAAATCAAAAGGGAGCTTTCTTTGGTCAAGACTAACCTTGAGTATTAAATCATATAAATCCTTTAAAACAATCTTAATTTATTGTACGACAATTCTCAAAATTTGCACTGTTTGGTATAAAAACAAAGTTTTCCCACAAAACTGTTTTCAGATTTTCCTCAAAAAAGAAAGGGAGCTTTCGTTGGTCAAGTTCAGCCTTGAGTATCAAAATCATTAAAATCCCTGAAGGCAATCTAAAGTTATCGTACGATATATAGCTAATTCTCAAAATATGCACTTATTCACATTAAAAAAGTTTTTTCCCAAAAATCATTTTGCGATTTTCCTCAAAAAGGAAAGTTCAACTTAGCGTTAATGGTGAAGGCATCTTGATTATCGTACGACATAGAAAATGCTGACAGACAGAAAGACGGACAGAGTGATTACTATAGGGCACCAACATTTCATGGCGGGGCCCCAACAATGATGAATGAAGTTGGAATAACCAAATGAAGTAACTTAATTTGGAGGAACTTGCTTAAGGTGTGAAAAATAAGTTCAAATAACCATAAGAGTAAACACTTGACAGGATTTACCATCTGGTATTCTGCCTTGTTTTCTATAAACCACCAACTGGTTTTTTGGTACATCACTGTTTATTAGTCAGCAGTTGATAAAGATCCTGAAAATAAAGGATAACTTCACATAACATTATCACCTTAATCTTTTGAAAACTTTTAGTCAATAAACTAGAAATACTGTGAGCATAGCTCATCCCTACACATTGGATACATGAAAGGACAAGTCCGTGTTTTAATATGTGAAACCCCAAAATTTGGTATTAAAGGTCAAAATCTAAAATAGGGGTCTGAAAATGGTACTGATTGAATAATTTCTAAGAATTATGCCAGTTTTGTGGATGCTCTACAGCTGGGTACCTTTTCCTGTGCTTTTATACATGTACAGCCATGTTTTGATTACCCGCCACACATATTTGCAAGGTACTATGCGATACCCTCAGTCCCTCAGTCATGTGTCCGTTTGTTCATCCGTCCCCGAAAGGTTTCTGACTGATGACTTGAAAACACAGGTCAAGTTCGATTTTGTTTTCAGATGTCCAAGGGGTTCATGCGTTATGCCCCTTGAAACTTTAAAATTTTGCAAATTTTAGGGGTTCCGACTGAAATACCAAACTGTCATCAAACTTGGTATATATGTTTTATATATAAATCACATAATGTATATTTGATAATTTAAGAGAATTTCACAGCCATGAGAATTGGCAGCCTGGTCATATTTTGGATTATTATACCAGTACTCTATCATTTATAAATCAAGAAACGTATATTTGATCATTTTTGAGTATATCACAGCCGTGAGAATTGGCAGCCTGGCACCATTTTAGATTATTATACCAGTACCCTATCACATATAAATAAAAAATGGAAATTTGATTTAACAGCCGTGAGAATTGGCAGCCTGGCCCATTTTAGATTTTTATACCAGTACTCTATCATTTATAAATCAATAGATGTATATTTTATCATTTTTGAGTATTTCACAGCCGTGAAAGTTCGCAGCCTGGCTCCACTTTGGATTATCATACCAATACCTTATCATATATAAATCAAGAAATGTATATTTTATCATTTTTGAGTATTTCACAGCCATGAGAATTGGCAGTCTTGTCCCATTTTGGATTATTATACCAATACCCTATCATATATAAATCAAGAAATGTATATTTGATCATTTCTTAGTATTTCACAACCGTGAGAATTGGCAGCCTTGCACCATTTTACATTATTATACCAGTAACCTATCATATATAAATTAGGAAATATATATGTGATAATCACAGCCATGAGAATTGGCAGCCTGGCCCTATTTGGATTATAATACCAATACCCTATCATATATAAATCAAGAAATATATATTTGATCCTTTTTGAGTGTTTCACAGCTGTGAGAATTGGCACCTGGTATTATTTTGGATTATTATACCAATACCCTATAATATATAAATCAAGAAATTTATATTTGATCATTATTGAGAATATCACAGCCGTGAGAATTGGCAGCCTGGTCCTATTTTGGATTATTTTACTAATACGCTATCATATAAAAATCAAGAAATGTATATTTGATCATCACAGGCATAAGAATTGGCAGCCTGGTCCCATTTTAGATTATTATACCAGTAACCTATGATATATAAAAAAAAGAAATGTATATTTGATCATTTTTGAGTATTTCACACCCGTGAGAATTGGCAGCCTGGCCCTATTTTGGATTAATATACCAGTAACTTATCATATATAAACCAAGAAATGTATATTTGATCATTTTTGAGTATTTCACAGCCGTGAGAAATGGCAGCCTGGTCGCATTTTTGAGTATTATACCAGGATATCAGGATCAGGATAAACACTCATGTATTTCACATAACTCAAGAAATGCTGGATGGTATGGTTGAACACTCTGAAATACTTGACAAGTTTATACAGCACTTGTCCTGTGATACAAGATTCAAGAAACGCATATTTGTTTAAACCAACTACAATCACATCATGGCTCTTAAAGTAAACATAACAGGTAAAGTGTTTGTTTCCAAAAATTATTCTTGTCAACCTAGGTGCTCTTGGTATTCACGGAGTGCATAATAATAGCTGATTTTGGTGGCTGTCAGCTTGTCAATCTTTGGGTCGTTTTAACCTGGATATGGGATGTTGTCTCCTTGACATTTACCCCCATTTCCTTTCTTTTTGGATTATCCAACATAATTTTTGCACTCCTCACGTAGTGTAAAATTACTACCTCATAGACAAATATAAGAAAGACCTAATCACTTAGATGCATACAGTATCTAATCATATGCCATACATATGTAGTTTGTTTCATCGTTTGTTTCATCATACTAACATTCAGTATTCCCACACGTGTGCTTTCATTTTTCTTCTTTCACTTCTCGATTTCTTGACCGGAAGTCACTATTTGCTTCCAAATTTCACACCGGAAGAGACATTGTTTTTTTCCGGAAACGGAACTGGCAGTTCTCACGGGCTGGCAGATCTCACGCTTCACCGGATTTGAAAATTGTTCATTGACCGCCATTTTCAAACTGGCCGCCAAAAAAAGGCGGGAAAATTTAACATTGTCCGATTTCAATGAAAGTTGGTTTCCAAGTGGATATTGATTTTGCGACTTCAAACCCAGTGTTGAAAATTGTTCGTTGACTACCGTTTTTAAAATGGCCGCCATAAAAGGTTGGAAAATTCAAAATTGTCCGATTTCAATGAAATTTGGTTTCCAAATATATATTGATGTCACAATTCAAAACCGATGTCAAAAATTGATCGTTGACTGCAATTTTAAAAATGGTCAACAAGAAAGGCGGGAAAATTCAACATTATCTGAATTTCAATGAAATTTGATTTCCAAGTGGATATTGATGTTGTTATTTCAAAACCGGTGTTGAAAATTGTTTGTAGACTGCTATTTTCAAATGTCTGTCAAAAAAGGCGGGAAAATTCAACATTGTCTGATTTCAATGAAATTTGGTTTCCAAATAGATATTGATGGTGCGACTTCAAAAGCTGATTTGTAAATTTTCTGTTGACCGCCATTTTCCAAATGGCTGCCAAAAAGGCGGGAAAATTCAACATTGTCCGATTTCAATGAAAATTGGTTTCCAAATAGACATTGATGTCGTAGCTTAAAAATATGGTGTTAAAAATTGTAGTTGGCCGCCATTTACAAATTGATGTCTCAACTTCAAAACTTGGTTTGAAATTGGTCCTTAGCAAAAACGTTTTGGTAAAAAAAAACCAACTAAGAAAAATAGTGAAACATGATCAGACTTAAAATACAGCTCAAGATGTTGGTGGTGTTCGAGCTACCAAAGTTTTAGAGACAGAAGTTCAACTGTATAACCTACAATGTGAGCATGATTGTGGCAACTGAAAGCTAGGTGAGCGATACAGGCTCCTGGGAGCCTCTTGTTAATTTTTATTTTTCCTCGGCAAAGGAATAACAAAGCAAAAAGATGGAGGCAGAAATTCTTCAATAATCCGCAAAAGAAGGCAATTCAAATGTAACACAAATGGAGACAACACGGAAAAGACAAATAAAAATGAACGGGACCGTAACTTAACTAAAGCACTAACAGTGTGAACTCCACAAAACTGGAGATATAATTAGTTTCTTCGGAAGTTAATCATGTTCTGCTCTACGCGTGGCATCCGTATTGAATAAGAATCCTTATAACCAAAGGACGCAACTTCGCTTCATATGGGTCAGAAAGATTCGAAGACTTGGAACCAAACAAATTAGGGGGCTCGTAGAATCCTTTTAGGCGTTTTTCCTCGAACAACAGCACCCTTATGTCTAAATCTGAATCCTTCCATAAATCACGTAGAAATGTTGAGCCAAGCAATTTAGGATATACCGGTCCACCTTAATGTGCGTATCACATCATTTTGTTGATTTTTCATTCTTCATATTCGTTGAAAGGGTTTCAAATTAGATGAAATATCCGACAAAACGTGTAGTGTTCGAGTTGTAACTGAAAAAATGTGAAACGTGGTGCCACCATTGTTGTTGTCGATTTCTTCATCAATATCAAAACAGAAATCATCACCAGTGACATTACAATCCAAGTCAACAAAATTATTTAGATCTGATCCTTGTTCCTATGTGTTTCTGTAGACCAATGATAGAATATTGTATCTGTTTTGGAGGAATCTTTGTTCTTCTAAAGACCCTCGTTCTTAATATTAAGTCCTTTGCTGTAGGGAATACAATTATAAAATGTTTGTCGCTGTATGGACTGACTATTGTTGATAATAAGACCTATGTTATGTTTCAAAGATCAACGATGTGCTTCTAAACTCTTTGATATGAATTTAAGACCAAATGAATTGGTTCCAAAATCTATGATATGCTACCTATATTTACGATATGCCCCTACAACATATGATTTGCTTGACTTGTAATTGTTGGCCTTATTGAATGGGCGACAAGTAAATTATTGCCTTTTTTCTGGTATTTGTACGCAAATTATAACAGCATGAGTGTGAACTTGACTCCGAAATTCTTAAACTTCCCAGTAAACATTCTAAGGTTCTTTTTGTTTCTATGCCTATGAATATCGTTACTCAAGATGTTTGATGGTTGTCATATGATATCATTGATGTTACAACGTTTCACTGCAGCAAACCCCGGGGAAATCTAGTAATAAATCTGGACAATTAAATCCTTACACCAACAAGATTAGACGCCGAAAGCTTTTTCAAGCAATGTTTGCGTCTCTACTTTTTAAAATGATCGTTTTGATTTTATGGGGATTTGGTATTCATCATCAGAAACTTACTAACTCCTGTAGTCAATGGGCTGGAATAACCCCCCCCCCCCACACACACACACTTCCCAACCTCACCTTTTTTTAAGTCCGCTAACATCCCCCATGAAAATAAACATGTTAACACGAGCATAACCTGCAAGCACTGATGGAACAGGGCCCATTTTTAAACCCACCTTCCGAAATTTTGCAAAATTTCGTTTTTCGTTCAAGTTTTTCTTTCAGTTGCTTCAAAATGTTGACCAAATGCTTCCCAGTTATAAAACGACGTATCAAATGATTGCTTACTGTATCAGCTTTACAAAGAACCCACATTTTTACAATTTCTATGCCAAAAACGTTCAATAGCACCATTAAACATACTCCTACCCCTATGAAAAATTGACAAAATTTATATATTTTCATTGAAATTACGTAAGTTTGATGGTCTAAAGAACCCGAAGCCGAAGTGCATCTCGATTCCCAATTCTGAAAATTGTTTTTAGTTTTCAATCTACTTTCTTGAATATATAATATAATGTTAACATATTTTTAATGACCAAAGTTGTATTTTCAAATAGACCAAATAAATGCATAAATTATATCAGGATTTCGTAGTTTAACAGTCATTTGTTGACTTAAACTCAATATTTTGCCTGAAATTGATTCTTACCCCTACCCCAACAAATTTTCCTTAAAATTGTCAATTTTTTGTCTATGTTCGGAAAAAAGTAACAAACACGCAAAATGTGTGTTGAATATGACAATTATGCATGAATTACATCACGATTTGGTAAATTTTACCATTTGTTGACTTAAACTCGACATTGTGCCCGAAATTGATGAAAAATGGGAATTTTCCACATTTAAGATATATTTTTCCAAAGTTTACTGTTAACCCGTTATATATGGCAAATCTGCAGGATATATCTGCAGATATGCAAATTAATTGTTTTTAGCGATACATGACTTGTCTTAGAACAGTGTTTAGAATATCGAGCAGTGTTTAATGTGACTCTGAATACAGAATTTGTCCAAAAATCATTGTTAAATCGTAATGTATGTCAAATCTGGAGAACTCAACTGCAGATATGCCATCTATTTGTTCTAAGTGACACATTAGTTGTCTTAAAACATTGTTTAGAAAAACGAGGTGTGTTTAATGTGACTTTAAATACCGAAAATCTTACCCCTATCCAAACAAATATTCCCTAAAATAGTCATTTTTTTGTCTATCTTCGCATAAAAATCACCAAAAACACGCAAAATCTGCATTGCATATAAAATGTTGCATCAATTCTATCATGATTTGTTATTTCAAGCCCCACTTGTCAGCTTAAACCCAAAATTTTGTACAGAATTGATGAAAAATGGGAATTTTCATCATTTCAGATTTGTCCAAAATTCACTTTTAAATAGATATTTCTGGCAAATCTGGAGGATTTATCTGTAGATATGTCAATTCATTGTTCTAACCGATATATAAACTATCTAAAACAATGTTTAAAAGAACAAGGTGTGTTCAGTGTTACTCTACATACCGAAAATTTTATCCCTACCCAAAGAAACGATGCTTATAAATCCCCAGAATATGCCTGTCTGTACATATATTTGAACAAAACATACTAATGTTTTACTTTCTTTTAAAAAAGGTCATTTTATACATCGCAATATGCAATTTTAACGCCAAAATATGGGAAAAATTGTATATTTTGGTCGATTTTCGTGCATAATGAGAATTTTCAACATTTCGGAATTTTACAAAATTCAAAAGTTGAATTGTTGTATAACTGCCCATAAACCACGCACATGATCTTATTTGTGATATATGGGAGTCTCTGTGTAGTATGGTGTTTGAAATGATATGTTTTTGGCCCTTTATACAATGTTTAAGCTGAATAAAATGTAATAAATTGTGTTGAATATTTGTTGTAAGGGTAATATGTTTGTAATTTATGAGACTGTAGTTAGTCTTAAATGTTTAAAAGCATATTTCCTAATGGCTTAGATATAATGAAAGGATATTTAATCAACATTTTCAAGTTGCATATCAATTTCATGAAGTATTTGCATCTCAAAGTCAAAACAGCAGAAATTCTGAAAAACGGAATATTTCCATTCTGCATACAATTAGAGTCAAACAGAGACCCCTTGAAAAGTTTAAATCTACTGAAATGATTTTCTACATGTCAGCTTTAGGGAATATTTTACGAAAGGATATAGAGTAAATGAACATGAGACAATAACACATATGTCAACTCCAACTGCATTAATTTTAATTAGGGAAATACACACTAGAATTCCAATAAAACATTATTTTTTATCATTTAGAGCCTGAATATTTCATATTTTCCCTTCATTTTTACGGGGAGGGGTGCTAATTTTGACAATCTGAATCTACAATACGTCAGAAACTGAAATATGTGCCCACGATTTGTTGCTTACATATCATAAATCATTATTACATCGGCAATTATTAAATATATATTCAGATTTTTACGACCATTAAGTCAGAAAGTCATTTTCTATTTTTCAAAAATTTTATACCGAAAATAAAAATTTTAAAGACTTTAATGGTTTTATTTTCCAACATTGTATCACAACTGATAGGTTAGTCATAAAAACTAGATCAAATGACGAGGTTTGTTTATCTAAAAGGAATTGACAGCTTAAAATCGTTTTTTTCGCAATTTTTTTTGCAGGGGGAGGGATACATTGTTTCTATCCCCAGATCATAAAAATGGCGTTAAGTGCCAAAACTTGAGTTCATTGTAAAGCATATTAAATTAGCTTCAATTTGGTACCAAATTGCAGCACATATTACGTTCCATTAAACAATTATGGAGCTTAAAAGAGGAAACTTAGGTTAAAACGAAAATACAAGAATTTTTCGTGGTGTACTATAAAAGTGGCCCTATACTGTCCATGCGTGAAGGTTATATTCGTGTTAAGATGTTTTATTTTGAAGAGGGTATATAGGAGGACTGAAAAAATCGATCTAGATGGGAAGTGGGGGGGGGGGGGGGGGGG
>MJUU01025110.1:65619-113871 GCA_002080025.1 Modiolus philippinarum
GGAATTCTACCTAGCAACCATACTTAAAATGTTTGTGTAGTTTAGGAAAAACATTTTCATCAACTGGATTTCAAAAATATTGATTCCAATCTTGGTAAATTTCCTGAAAGTCTCAAAGACCACTTATTTTTTGGAATTCTACTTAGCAACCATATATCCTAGAATTCTTTTAGTAACAATAATGACTATCAATAGGTAGATTTCAAAGATAATGAAAAAAATTATGCCAAGGGTGTATTACAACTGTTTTCTGTGTCAAACAGGGAGTGCGGGGATAGCTGTCGTTTCCGACAACATCTAGTTAGGTCTGTAAGACTATCAGCAGAATAAAAATCACGCCTGATATCGGCAACATCTACCATTCAATTAGAACGTGTTGGATTGTATAAGGACAATTGCATTGAATACATTCAGGTCGGTCATCACTGTTGAGGATAAAAGTATGTGTTGTCCTAGTGTGTCCAATACGACATCGGGGCAACAGTAATTTTTCCCTACGGTTTTTACCGCAGGAACCGACTTGTTTACCGATGTCTGACTGTATTCCATGCAGTTTATTTATTATTATTTATTTGCAGATCCCATTTGGCCTGCCATAATTTTAAAATGTATTTAACGATAAAAGGCTTCATGTCAGTGTACAATACTGGGCAATCCGCCATTTCGTCATTTAGTGCATCCTTGGCCTCCTGGTCAGCCACCGTGTTTCCATAGATCCCCACATGACTATGGATCCAAACATAAATAACTTCTTTGCTAATGCTACATGTGACTTGTAGAGTTCGGCTATTTTCAAAATAATTGGGTGTTTTGTTTTTCGACTTTCAATTGCCAGTAGGCATGAAAGTGAATCGGAACAGATTAGGAACTTATTTGATTGCCATAAAGCTACAAATTTAAGTGATGAGTAAATACCGTTAGCTTTAGCAGTAAATATGGAACTAGAGGATGGTAGTCGATGAGTTGCTGTACGATCAACAAAAACGGCTGCAGAAACCACTCTGTCTCCATCCTTAGAGCGATCTGTGTAAATTTGCAAGTATTCAGGATTAATCAGATTTAATTCTTGCAAAGTCCTGCTGGATTACCCGAGGATTGGTATCAAACTTTTTTTATTTGCATAGTTCAAAATTTAATGCCGATTTTGAGTTCAGCCATGGAGGTTTTTTTCGGAGTTTCTATAGGGCTATTTCGTCCAAATTTATAATAGCTGATTCCAGGTGTGGTTTGATACGAAGACCAAAAGGTTTGATAACGTTTGGGCGTTTTTGACTCGTATAGAAAGCTAAATTTCCTGCCCTTACCATTTCTTCCCTTTTCCAGTGGCAATCAAAAACTCCTTGTCCTGGTTGTCCCTTCCACCTTTAATTCTTTCTTCTCTTATATATTACTTATAATTTTTTGAATTGAATAACTTGTTCTCGTTTTGATATAGCTAAACTATTGCTCACTAGACGTTAAACCATAACTAATCAATCAATCAACATTGATCCCAACTAAAATATACACAAAGGAGAATGTAATTGCCGTTCCGTTTTTGTTTGACCATTCTTATCGAGTTTGGAAGACAAGTTTTCCAATAGACTTGTCTATATTTTTAAGAAATACTTAGGCGAAAATTGTTCTCTTCTTTTCAGACACATTCCAGAGAATTAAAGTACAAAAAGAACGAAGCAAACTTTAAATAAAAAAATACAGGAGAATACAACAGATTATTTTCGATGTATGAACTGAAACAATCCTTGGATAAGGCACATGACACAGCATGTGGCCCTGATGATATCCATTATCAGCTCCTCAAACATCTTCCTTTAAAAACTCTGGAAATTCTTTTAAACCTTTTTAATAAAATTTGGGAAACAGGGAGACTACCACCTATGTTGAAACAAGCAACTATATGAAAAAGAAAGGAAATGGGGTAAATGTCAAGGAGACAACATCCCATATCCAGGTTAAAACGACAAAAAACAAAACATCTAGGGGTCACCAACGCAGTGGGGAACCTCACACCATATAGTAAGCCCTAAATGGCCCCGAAAAGATAAAAAAAGTGAATAAATCAATGGAAACAAACCGCATACAATAACCCAAATATCAAGAAACTAAAATTTTATAAGAAGTCAAGGACAAGCCAATGACCAACATATTCCTGACTTGGGACAGGCGCAAAAATTGCGGTGGGGTTAAACTCGTTTTCTTGGATCCAAACCCTCCCTATTCCAAACCGGGTAAAGATCATTCCGAACCATCTTATTACTGACCACTAGCATTAACTAGTTGTGTCTGTAAGACAATGGATCGGATGATAAACAACCGTCTTGTTTGGTATCTCGAATCGAACGGTCTTCTGTCGAACATCCAAAGTGGATTTCGACAAGGTTGTACAACAATAGACCGTCTAGTTCGATTCGAAACATTTATCAGATAGGCATTTTTAAAGAAAGAACTTGCAGTGCCTATCTTTTTGGATATTGAAAAAGCATATGACACAACATGGAAATATGGCATTTTAAAAGATCTTTTTGTTATTGGGTTGAGAGGAAGTTTACCAAATTTTATTGAGAATTTTCTCAAGGATCGTGAATTCAATGTTAGAGTCAACTCTACATTTCTGACTCGTTTGAACAAGAGATGGGTGTTCCGCAAGGAAGCATCCTCTCTGTCACACTATTTAGTATTAAAAATAATTAGTTTGGCCCAGGATGTAAAAGATAACATTGATGGATCTCTTTATGTAGATGATTTTCTGATTTGCTAGACAACGTACAACTGCTAGACCACAGACAACTGCAACTCTGCTTAAACAGAATTGAAAAATGGGCTGTCGAAAACGGTTTTAAATTTTCAAGCTCTAAAACAGTTGGAAGGCATTTCTGTTGTAAACGGAAATTGCACCCAGATCCAGAGCTAAAACTACAATAGCCCTATTGCTATTGTAAAAGAGACCAAGTTCCTAGGTTTAATTTTTGATAGTAAACTTTCATTTCTTCCCCATATCAAAATGCTAAAAAACAAATGCTTTAAGGCATTAGATATTTTAAAAGTTGTGTCGTGTACCGACTGGGGTGCGGATAGCACTGTCTTATTAAATTTATATCGATCGTTGATTCGATCAAAACTAGATTATGGATGTTTTATTTACGGTTCCGCCCGTAAATCATACATCAAATTACTAAATACCGTTCACCACCAAGGTTTTCGTCTTTCATTAGGTGCATCAGAACTTCTCCTGTGGAAAGTCTCTATGTTGCAGCTAATGAACCATCCTTGGAAGACAGACGTATGCAACTTGGTTACAATATGCAACAAAGCTTAGAGCGTATCCTTCCAATCCTGCTTACAACTGTGTTTTCACACACCTTCAAAAAGCTGACTATGAAAAACGCCCAAACGTTATATAACCTTTTGGTCTTCGTATCAAACAACACCTTGAATCTGCTTATATAAATTTAGATGAAATAGCTCCTATAGAAACTCCAAAAAAAAAAACCTCCATTGCTGAACCCAAAACCAACATTTAATTTTGAACTATGCAAACACAAAAAGGTTGATACCAGTCCTCCGGTTATCCAGCAGGCCTTTGCAAAAATTAAATCTGAACATCCTGAATACTTGCAAATTTACACAAATGGCTCCAAGGATGGAGACAGAGTGGCTTCTGCAGCCCACAGCAACTTTCCGACTGCCACCCTCTAGTTCCATATTTACTGTTGAAGCTTACGCTATTTACTCAGCACTTAAATTTGTAGCTTGATGGCAATCAAATAAGTTCATGATCTGTTTCGATTCACTTTCATGCCTATTGGCAATTGAAAGTCGAAAAACAAAACACGCCCAATCATTTTGATAATAGCCGAATTCTACAAGTCACTTGTAGCATTAGGCAAAGAAGTTTGGAAGCCTAGTCATGTAGGGATCTATGGAAACACAGTTGCTGACCAGCAAGCCAAGGATGCACCAGATGAAGAGTTGGCGTATTGTCCAGTACCGTTCACTGACATGAAGCCTTTAATCGTTAAATACATTTTAAGTTATGGCAGGCAAAATGAGACATGCAAATAAATAATAAACTGCATGGAATACATCAGACGTCGGTAAACAAGTTGGTTCCTGCGGTAAAAACCGTAGGGAACAGGTAGTATTGACCCGATGTCGTATTGGACATACTAGAACAACACATAGTTTTATTCTCAACAGTGATGATAGACCTGTATATGTTATCTGAATTTTGACATCTGTATATAGTAAAATATCATCCCGTGAGCCAGAATATGAAGCACAGGGGCGAGTGAGCGCAGCGAGAGGGATGATATTTTATAATATTCCAGCTTTCAAAATTCAAAAATTGCGGCTGAGAGGCGGAGGGAAAGACGATAAGAATGTATTCCATGCAATTGTACCTATACAATTCAACATGTTTTAATTGTCTGTGTAGATGTTGCCGAGATCAGGCGTGATTTTTATTCTTCTGATTCTCTTAAAGACCTATTTACAAATGTCGCTGGCGACAAAATGGTTCAATTTTTAAAAGCAATCAATTGTTTAGTAAGATTTAAATGGATTTATCCTGAAGTTCAAATATTTTAAAAGCGTTACTAATATTTCTCGTATTATGTTTTTTTTTTATATTTTACACTCTTATTTTACTTGTATAAAGCTATATGGTTTTTTATTGATATTTTATATACTCATTTAAATTGTTCAATATACTTAACAGTTCTCGCCACAATATAGCAGAAATATTGCTGACGTTGGGGTAAAACATCAATCAATCAATCAATCAATCTTTTCAGACAATCCGACATGTTTTATTTGAATGTGTAGATGTTTTTAAATTTTTAAAAGCTATCAATCTATTTATTAAGATTTATATAGATTTATCTTAAAGTTCTAATTTTGTAACAGTAAAACTGACATTCCTCCTATTATGTTTTTTTTACATTTTACACTCTTGTTTTACTTGTATAAAGCTATAATGGTTTTATATTGATATTATATTTATTTAACATAATTATTCAATATACTTAACAGTTCACGCCACAATATAGCTGAAATATTGCTGAAGTGGGAGTAAAACATCAATCAATCAATCTTTTCAGTCTGAATAATCATATTATATATGTGCAACATTTACATATTTACGTCTGCTCTAAACGTTGCACATTTAGGTCTTAAGCACAAAAATGATTCATATCCAGCATTTGGATAATAATTTTGTATATTACATTTTTTGTTTATACGCTACTATATATGTACACTAACTTTGTATAAGAACAAGTACATGTGGTTTTCCTCTTCCCATCCTATCACGCCTTTAAATGAATTAAATAGATTGTATAAATTTGTGTATTTGTTTGATTAGGTTTGAAATTAAAATTTTGATTTCCGACATATATGACAAAAGGTCAAGTGATCAGATTGTATTTATATTGATCAACACAAGGGGAAAAATGTCCGGTATGTTAAATTCTTCTAACTTATTATTATCTGTGTATTTCAAGACCTACTGTTCAACTTAAAGAATATTTGAATTTTTAAATCTTTTCAATAGAAAATGAATGAAAAGAGCTTGATAATTTAAAATTATAATATTGGAAAAAAAAGTTTTAAGGTAATGTTTGTCATAGCTCTTCCTGTGACGTTTAAGAGTAATGATAACTCAAGATAGTGGTAGTAAGTAAGACGTAACGTTATAAAAAAACTTATTATCAAACTTACTTGAAATCGATCAGATATAATATTCTGCTGAAGTGAAATAAATATGTGAATCCTGCAATTTGCTTGGCTAGCTTGCCAGGGGATATGAGAACGTATCCCCGTGGAAGCACAATCTCAAATTTAAAACTCTTTTAAAAGAAAAATTTAAGCACATCTATCAGAATATAATTGCTTTTCGGGCTTCACAGGGATATGGGTTCATATTCCCTGTCTGTGCCCTATATCCCCTTTGCATGACGGCTCAGGGGATATAAAACACAGACAAGGAATATGAACCCGTATCCCCTGTGAAGATTCCCGAATAACATATATCCTCTATCCACGATAGCAGTTGCTATAACAAATTTCGTCTAAATAATATTTGGTAAGCGAATGAATTCTAAAAACTATCATATTTCTGGTAAACCGACTTCAAGAAGAATCCACCATCACGTGATTTTATGAACTTAAATGTAATTTGTTTAATTTTTAAGAAGATTACAATTAAGATTTTATATTTTGATGTATTTTGTATTTTTGTCTTGTTTTTTTCCTTTGGATTTGTTTTTTTTTTATCGTTTTGTTTTATGGTAGGAATGCAGTTGTGTCCTTTGACCCTGTTTGGGATTCATCTTTTCGTTCTTTTAGCAGTTCTATGACTGATTGCAAGCATTTGACATTGAACATCCATTTTAGATGATAATGTATCAATTGTTGTTTTAAAATGTTTTGTTTTAACATATAATTAAATGTGAACACATCCTCTTGAACTGATTAACCGAATACTAAACAAATAAAGGGATATGGAGTAAATGTACATGGGATGAAATCCCTATAAATACATGGTAAGATTAAGCAAATAAACAACGCTTTCATTGTTGAGTCATGTTTATTTTATTAAGGATCTCGATGTAAAAGAAAATTAAAGAATTGTTAAATTTTCAATATATTCTATTCTCTAGTTTCGTATTAATCGAGCCGTTTGTGGTACTAAGCATACACGTAACACATCTTCTTTCAATACTGTTTTCTGCAAACTTTCCAAAAGCAATTACAAATTCAAAAACCGTCTGTGCAAGCTTGGAATTCTCCGTAGCAATTATACTCATACATTTGGGTGCAGTCTTAACCTCTGATCCAAGTTAACTCCAAGTTAACTTAGAAACAATCCTAAGTTAACTTGAAGTTAACTTAGAGCAGACGTAGAACAGTTCTAAAACGATCGTAAAAACGGTCATTTTCTAAGTTAATTTAGAGCAGTTCTAAAAGCAGTCATAAAATAGAGCAGTTCTAAAAGTGGTCATAAGACAGAGCAGTTCTAAAAGTGGTCATAAAAACGGTAATTTTCTAAGTTAACTTGGAACAGTTCTAAAAGTAGTCATACGGAAGACCATGACCGCTTTTAGAACAGGTTATGACCGTTTTTAGAACAGTTCTGCTCGATGACTGCTTGTAGAACAGTTCTAAATTATGACTGCTTTTAGAACAGTTCTTGACAATGACTGCTTTTAGAACACTTTTCTAGAGCAGCTCTAGAACTGTTCTAGGACAGTTCTAAGTTAACTTAGAGCAGTCATTAGAACAGTTCTAAGTTAACTTTGTGAGAGGTTATGACTGCACCCAACTGTACATGCTTTGAAGCAGACCGTGCTAGTGTAAAAATTAAGCAATATGTGCTTTTATTTTGAGACTAGTTTGTGTTTGTACAAAATAGCACACAGTTATAAGATATGGGTTTTTGTTTGTAGCACTAAGGTCTCTTTTAAGAAATGAAAATTGAGAACACTGCTTTGGATTGTTAAACCCAAGAACATTGTATTGGGGGAAGGCTAGTTGGTTGTCATTCAATAAGCCAGTATAAAGTAGGGAAAGGGACTCTGATTTTACGCTCACCACATTCGAGTTTGAACGACATGCTTTCATGGTCAATTGTCGCTTGCTACTACTAGCATCGTTTATGACGTACTTGTTGTCCTCTAGCTGAATTGGTTATCCTTCTTTTCACTTCGGAATGTTGTGAGTAGTCGAGTTTTACTAATCAACAAGTGCCATTAAATGCATGTGTCATTTACCAACATATTAGGGTGGCGAGCGCCTTAATTAATCAGTCTGTCCGTTCGTCCGATACAATCGTGTATGGACTATAACTTTTCTCCCCTTTGATATGGATTTTGATATTTGGCATTTGAAAGATAACCTAAAGGCGACGTGTCGCGTACCATGGTTGGTGACGCTGGAATTTTGACCTCAGGGTAACATTCATGCTTTTTCAATAACAAAGGTGTGTCTTGGTTTTAACTTTTGTCTCTTGCGATAGGCTTTAGAAATTTAGCATGTGGATAGGTCACCTCAAGACGACGTGTCTCGTACCATGTTTGATGACCCTTGACCTTTGACCTCAGGGCCACATTCACGCTCTTTCAATGACAAAGACCAATTTTTTTCCTTTTTTAGCGGCAATCAAAAACTCGTCCCGGTTGCCCCTTCAGCTTTGTTTGTTTCTTCTTATTCTTATAATTTTTTATTGATTGATTTGTTCTCGTCCTGATAAAACTGAAATATTGCTCACTGGACGTTAAACTCTACCTAATCAATCAATCAATCAAGCAATGACAAAGACGTATCTTGACTATGACTTCTCTATCTTTTGAGAGAGACTTTTGATATTTTGGTTGTGGATAGATCACCTGAAGGGGACATGTCGTGTACCATAGTTGACCTCAGGGTTACATTCATGCTTTTTCAGTGATAGGGTCGTTTCAAGGATATTTTGTTCTCTATCAGCGTTTACATGTATTTCGGTATATTGATTTCCAAATGTTTCGATTGAATATGCACTGAAGAGACATAAGTTGTCGAAATGCGCATATGCAGAATCCAAATTAATATTCACCATAGTTGGTGACCCTTGACCTTTTACCTCAGGATCATATTCATGCTTTTCAATGACAAAGTCGTTTCCATTCTATAATTTTTCTCCTATTTAGGTGTTTTTGATATTTGGTTTGTGAGTAGATCACCTTAACGTGACGTGTTGGGTACCATGGTTTGAAACCCTTGACCTTTCACCTACATTCATGCTTTTTCAATGAGAAAGTCGCGTCCGGACTTTAATTTTCGTCTCTTTTGAGATAGCCTTTTAACATTTGTTATGTCGATAGATCACCTTACGGCAACATGTCGTGTCCATGGTTGGTGACCCTTAATCTTGACCTTTGACTCCAGGTTCATGTTTTTTCCATGACAAGGTCGTTTCCAGTCTGTAACTTTCCTCTCTTTTGAGATAGGTTTTGATATTTGTCATGTCTCCTCAGGGCGACGTGTTGCGTACCATGGTTGGTGACCCTTGAACTTTTACCTTAGGATCATACATATATGCATGCTTTTTCAATGAGGTTTTTTTCGGATTCTTTCTCAGTACTGATACTTATTGTTCAATTTGTAATTTTCTTAATTAGCCACCTTTAATGTATATTACCCTGTTTAATTACCTGCACTTGATGGTATATCGTACTTTGGTCTTTTGCCAGCATGTAACAGATTGCATTGCTATGCCTTCGGATGATGTGTCATGTCTTAAATAGAAAAAATCCGAAGTTTAAGTGAATTTAGTTTCTGCACATGGCCCTTCCAACAACTTATATGTCTTCAGTGTAGATCAAATCAAAACGTTTAAAAGAGCTTTAACTTAAAGTTGTGTACAGAGAGACCAATATTTGTATTCAAGATAGATGTAATGTTTAGTTAAAACAACATTTTTATTCATGTACATTTTATTTTAAATAGATGACAACGTACCAGTTATAAGATGTATACTAGTAGGTGATGATGGCGCAGGAAAAACGTGTCTTCTGATATCATATGTTACCAACGTATTCCCTACACAATATATACCATCGGTAATTGCAAGTTTTTTTTTGCAGTTTGCATAGCTACAACGAAGCCTTCCACGTGTTTTATTTCTTTTAACTTGACAAGATCCTTGGAGAAACTAGAATACTAAGGTCCGCTTGGCCACAAATGAATACCCCCGCTTCCAAAGAGTTATACAATTCTTTCAACAGTTGTCCAGACCAAATTTGAAATCGCCCCAACTCATACAAGCCAAGAAAACAGGAAGTGGTAATTCAGCATTTGTTTAGTTATAGTTAAACATCAAAGAATCGTTAAACAGGAAGTGCATGCACAACAGACCTGTAAATGGCTTACACATTACAACTCATTATTATAAAGCTCGGGTCCAAATTTGAAATCATTCCCACTTAGAAGCCAAATATGAGAAATTCAACTCATTATTATTCAATTCAAGAAATTTACAACTCATTATTATAATGCTTCTGACCAATTATATTTGAAATCATTCCCACCCATACAATTCAAGTTAACTGCCACAAACATTTCTCATCCATAGTGTGTTAAACTGTGACAAAAATTTCTCTTCAATAAAGTGTAATAGTAAAACTTTAAAATATTGGCAAACAAGAAGTGGTAATACGGCAGACTTCAAAATAGCTAGCACTTTACAACTCGTTATTATAACGCTTCTGACATTACAACTCATAATAGTCAAGCTTCTGACCAAATATGAAATCATTCCAAACAAAACAAACTGAGAAAACTGTGACGAAAATTTCTCATCCATAGTCTGTTATAGTAAAACTTCAACATATCGGCGAACAGGGAGTTGCTACACGGCAGACCCGAAAATAGCTTACACATTACAACTCATCATAATCAAGCTTCTGACCAAATATTAAATCATTCCAACCTAAACAAGCTGAGAAAACTGACGAAAATTTCTCATCCATAGTGTGTTATAGTAAAACTTCAACATATCGGCAAACAGGAAGTAGCAATACGACAGACCCAAAAATATCTTACACGTTACAACTCATCATAATCAAGCTTCTGACCAAATATTAAATCATTCCAACATATACAAGCTGAGAAAACTGTGACGAAAATTTTTATCCATACTGTGCTATAATAAAACTTCAACATATAGGCAAACAGGAAGTAGCAACACGACAGACGCAAAAATAGCTTACACATTACAGCTCATCATAATCAAGTTTCTGACCAAATATAAAATTCCAACAAATACAAGCTGAGAAAACTTAAATGAACATTTCTCATCCATAGTGTGTTATAGTAAAACTTCCACATATCGGCAAACAGAAAGTAGCAAAACGAGAGACCCCAAAAATAGCTTACACATTACAACTAATCATAATCAAGCTTCTGACCAAATATAAAATCATTCCAACATATACAAGCTGAGAAAACTGACGAAAATTTCTCATCCATAGTCTGTTATAGTAAAACTTCAACATATCGGCAAACTGGAAGTAGTTATACGACAGACCTGAAAATAGCTTACACATTACAACTCATCATAGTCAAGCTTCTCACCGTATATGAAATAATTCCAAACAAAACAAGCTGAGAAAACTGACGAAAATTTCTCATCAATAGTCTGTTATAGTAAATCTTCAACTAATCGCCAAACATGAAGTAGCAATACGAGAGACCAAAAAAATATCTTACACGTTACAACTAATCATAATCAAGCTTCTGACCAAATATTAAATCATTCCAACAAATACAAGCTGAGAAAACTGTGACGAAAATTTTTCATCCATAGTGTGTTATTATAAAACTTCAACATATAGGCAAACAGGAAGTAGCAACACGACAGACGCAAAAATAGCTTACACATTACAACTCATCATAATCAAGCTTCTGACCGAATATGAATCATTTCAATATGTACAAGCTGAGAAAACTGACGAAAATTTCTCATCCATAGTGTGTTATAGTAAAACTTTCACATATCGGCAAACAGAAAGTAGGAAAACGACAGACCCCAAAAATAGCTTACACATTACAACTCATCATAATCAAGCTTCTGACCAAATATAAAATCATTCAAACATATACAAGCTGAGAAAACTTTGATGAAAATTTCTCATCCATAGTCTGTTATAGTAAAACTTCAACTTATCGGCAAACAGGAAGTAGTAACACGACAGACCCCAAACTAACTTACACGTTAGAACTCGTCATAATCAAGCTTCTGACCAAATATGAAATCATTCCAACATAAACAAGCTGAAAAAACTGTGACCAAAAATGTGTGACGGACACCGCCATCAAAGCGGGGTATAATTAATTTTCAAAGTATTTTTAATTTTTTTTGCTCAGGCATTTGTTTGGAACATGAGTATTGAGTATAAATTTATAGAGTCACGATTTATTCTTTAAATTATGTTTGGTTAGTTAATACAGTAAAGGATAATAGCACAGATTCTGATGCCTCCGTTTAAGTCTTATTCATGTTTTCAACTTCTGATTGCATTTCGTTTTAAAGTTGTCATAGATTAATTGGAAAGGTCGTATTTTATTGTACTCATTTTAATGGTTTTCATTAAGTGGCTGTTTGGGTAGAGTTTTACATGAGACTGTTTAGGTAGCGGTTTACATATACTCGGTCAACGATTGTGCAGGCCAGTGAGAAGTTTTTAGTTAAATCAAAACTAATATATCTATTTAAAAAAACTTTGACGAAGTAAAACTAGAGGTTCAGAGACTGAGCCTGTATCGCTCACCTGACAAAATTCTTAGAACTATGCCAAGCATGACCAAAAATATGTTTACTACTGTACCATTAATGGGGTCTAATGTTCAGCTATGTTCTCCATTAGCACCCATGTTTTTGGTCTGATCCAATTGAAATGAGTAATTTTTGTAAAGGACCTTGTATACATTTAGTTCAATTTGTTTGAATAGTTTCAGAGAAGATGATGAAAAGGATTGGTTATCTCATACCAGGCTCCAATGGAAAACTTTGTTCTGCAGTGGAGGTCATGTTTTTAGTCAGATCGAAATGAAATGAGCAATCTTTGTAAAGGACCTTCCATACATCATTCCTGTAAAGTTTGATTGAATTTGCCTCAGTGGTTTCAGAGGAGTTGATGAAAATGACGTTTTTCCCATAGGGTCCAATTTTAAATATAAGTTCCGCACTTGCGGCCATGTTTTTGTCGAATCGGAACGAAATGAGCAATCTTTGTATAGGACCTTCCATACATCATTCCTGTAAAGTTTGGTTGAATTTTCCTCAGTGGTTTCAGAGGAATTAATGAAAATGACTAAGGTCCAATGTAAAATATGACTAAGGTCCAATGTAAAATACAAGTTCCGCGCTGGCGGCCATGTTTTTTTGTCGGATCGGAACGAAATGAACAATCTTTGTTAAGGACCTTCCATACATCATTCCTGTAAAGTTTGGTTGAATTTGCTTCAGTAGTTTCAGAGGAGTTGATGCAAATGTGAAAAATCAACAGAGGGACGGACGGACGACGGACGCCAAGTGATGGCAATAGCTCACACTGACCCTTTAGGTCAGGTGAGTTAAAAAATAAGCCTGGCAAAAAAGTTTGAACTCCATCTGGAAAACAGCAAATTGGGAATGGACAGGTCATTCAATTTCCTATATTATTTCAATGAATCCTTACTTTTGAGAAAAGGGGTCGGCGTATTGTTTTTTTTCTCTAAACAGTTGGTGTACCATGGTTAGCGGCCAGGCATTCCGTATTATGAATAAATACCCCAGGTAGACAGGATATTTTCTAATCAAACACCCGAAAACAATATTAGTTGGCTCTAAATTTCTTCCAAGTGCGAGGTCATACTGAATCATAATTTCATTACTAACGCAATGTCATGCTGGTGCAAATTAAAATACATACTCTCCAAAATCACACACATACAAAACGTCCATGTTTATTTTTTTAGATAAAGATTTTCTTATTTGCTGTTCATCACAAGTGGAAAAAAGACTGACAAAAAGACACTTTCGCTGAAAATTGATATTTGAATTAGTCAACTGATATATACACATTTGTCGATTGTTAATTTGTTTTGTATCTGCTATTATACCTATTTCGTTTTTTTTTTTTTTTTTTTTTTTTTTTTTTTTTTTTTTTTTTTTTTTTTTTCAAATGTTTTGATTTGATCTACACTGAAGATGACTGTATAAATTGTCGAATGATTCTTCATCTGCAAAAATTATCTTACCAGTACACCCGGTATTAGGTTGTAGACACACCATTGTTACAAAGTAACCATGATATCAGCACAGTGCCAAAAATTACAGAAAATACATAATATAAAACGCCATAATTGTGACTTAATTCCAGGTGTTTGATAACCAAACCAAGAGGATAGTAATTGATGACCAACCTCATAATTTCCAAGTATGGGATACAATCGGAAATGACGAGTACGACAGACTTCGACCATTAAGTTATTATCACGCAGACGTTATTCTTTTATGCTTTTCAGTAGTATCACCAAGTACCATTTCTAATCTTTTCAAAAAGGTAAGTGCCAAAGTTTTTCCAGCCGACATTGTGTTTTCCGCCATTCTACTATCTATATTTTTTTTCAAAATCAGATAAATACTCGAAATATTGAACATATAATAATGAAAATTATCCTGTTTTTGCAACATATCTGCTATTGTACGACCATATTCATAATATTATACATATAGTTCATGCCATATTGCTGAAGCTGCCGTTAACCAACAACCGTTTAATCTATATCTACCTCCCTAAAGTATGTTAGAACAAAATACCGAAGTTACTGTTAATTTGTATGTTGCATATGCGCATTTGGAAAAATTATGTCTCTTCAGTGCAGATAAATTAAAAAACATTTGGAAGTCCATAGACAGAAATACGTGTAAAGCTGATAGACCAAATAATCAAAAGGATCTAAATGGAATTGCAAAAACTCAGCTAAGGACAGAGCTATGCATGAGGGAGATACTACTTAATTCTAAACACAATTTTGTAAAATTTAGATACTGTCTAAAACAGTCTCAAAACAATATCGGTTTTCAGGTCAGCACCGAAGTACTGACTACTGGGTTGGTGAGTACCCTCGGGGACTAATACATGTAGTCCACCATCAGAGGCATCGGCCCAGTGGTAACAAAGAGGGGAGATACTCCTTAGTTTTAAACATAATTTTGTAAAATTTAGATACTGTCTAAAACAGTCTTAAAAATTGCCTTAAAGAAAGGATTTGTTGCGGCTTTTGTAAATACATGTATTTTCCTTCAATATTACCGTCACAACAGCATCAACACAAGGAAAAAAAACTTTCATTTTTATACCACCTGCAAACACCCTGTCTGTCGGTCCGTCTGTTTGTCTGCCCATCCATGTATCTTGTCAGCACCTGTTCTCCTAAAAGGCTGATTGGATTTTGATGAAATGTTACACAGTTGTACAATGTAGCACACCATCCTTTATGTGCATGAAGTAATATGGTCGCTGCCCAAAATTTTGAAGTGGTGTTAATTTCTCTTTGAATATTATCTGGCAAAAAGGGGACGAACCTTGTCAGCACATGTACTCCTTAATGTCTGCTTGGATTTTGATGAAATATTACACAAGTGTAGTACATTACCTGAAGATGTGCATGAGGTAATATGGTTGCTGCTCTAAATTTTCAAGAGAAGATAATTTATCTTGAAATATTTTCTGGAAAATGGGATTGGCGGTCTTTGTCAGCGCATGTTCATCTAAACGGCTGCTTGGAGTTTGATGAAATTTTACACAGCTGTAGTACACCATCTAAGAATGTACATGAAGGTATAGAGTTGCTGCCCGAAATTTTGAAGGGAGATAATTTGTCTGAATATTTCCCGGAAAAGGAGGGAACCTTGTCAAAGCATGTTCTCTTAAATGGCTTCTTGGATTTTGATGAAATGTTACTCAGTTGTAGTACACCACCTGAAGATGTGCATGAAGTTTTTATGGTTGCTGGGGGATATATTTCATCTTTAAATATTTTCTGGAAAAAAAGGGAGAACTTTGTCAGCGCATGTCCTCCTAAACAGACACTTGGATTTTGATGAAATATTACACGGTTGTCGTATACCACCTGAAGATGAGGAAGAAGTGAATGAAGTAATATGGTTGCTGTCCAAAATTTTGAAGGGAAGATAATTCTTCTTTGAATATTTTCTGTACAAAACGGGGAGGTTTATTATTGTGTCCATACTTGTGTTGCGTCCACATTTGTACCATGTCCACAACTGTGTTGTGTCCATATACTTTAGTTTGCACTTGCCATATTGATTCGGGGTTCAATTAGCGGTGGTATAACTGGCTCCCATTCAGCTACAGCTCTAGTTATCACTGCCAGGCTTTATGTATTATAAAAGAAAAGGCATTCTCCTAGCCACAATATAGAATCGCTTTAGCTTAGCTCTTTTTACGGAGCTCTTGGTACCAATCAAGTTTGCATGCAATAAAATGTCAAAAGATAATTAAATTAATGAGTGTTTAGCTTAAGTTTGTAAAAGAATAACTGTTGTAAGTTTGCAGGATTCGATTTGTCAAACATGTCTCTTAATTCTTTCCTCTTTTGCATTTGACAATTTCTTCGCCATTTAAGAGATTTTGAAAGCCCCATTTCTCATTACTTTCTCTATACACATTGTAATCTTCTTGACCGCCTTATTAATCAATTCTTCAAAAAAAATTTCGTCTCATACGATCATTAAAAAAATTCTTTAATAGATATCAGTCACTTGTGGGAAATTTGAAGTTTCGGTCCGCACTCAGATTCAACATTCTTTTTTACTTAGTACTCACACCGGGTATTCTAATACACGGAACCGGAGCTGGCACAACGAACGCGGTGCCGAAAAATAAACAATGATTAAGGTAGGTCGAGAGAAAATGCAATTTTCTCCGATAAAGAAAAGGTGATACTTATTATTTAAGGTATACGATCATTCCTCATATATTTATGCATTCAAGATAGAAAACGCGATGTAAAACAGTATATATTTATTAAATAAAACGAAAATGAAGTGTGTACTTTTCAGATTCTTTTAGCTTTTGAACTTACCTGGACATGTATTTTGATGTAACAAAAAGAATTCAAATAACAAAATGCACCTGACTCTTTGCAAATATGTCCTGCAACTTGTGTCAAAAGCACACACTAAGTCATTCACGCAATGACGGGTACGATGGCAATATTCATGTACAGGGTATCAAAATTTGGACACAACGAAACGCGGGCAAATGGCAAACGGAACGCAGGCTACAGACAAAAAATTGGCATCACGAACGCGGAGGTCTTAACATGTATCAGGGATTACTAACAAGATTAAGTTTTACATTTTTATGTCATAATGTAACGAAAAAGGGTCATATATATATCTGGGTGTCTGTGTAAGAAGTTTTTTTAAACCTACATATTTTGAATGGTTAGTGACAGATCATTTAACAATTGTTTTCCATATAGCAATACTTACCATTGATAGGTACCATAATCAGAATATTTGATCTCATTTTACAACTAATAAAAAAGTTTTCATATTTCACATGTTTCTCAGTAGTAAGATTGTAAAATATATATCAAAGTCGTTGCCACGCAAGCTGGGGACCTCGAATATCCCCTTGATTTTATTTTAAACATCAAGCTAAGGGCCAGCAAAACACCGCAAGAGTAAATTTAAACAACCCGGACTTTGATTATTTGAATATTTGACCGTGTGAATATTTGATATGTGTATGGGATGTTCCAACATAAAATAAGATACAAATGAAAAAAAAAAGGTCCTTCTGAAGGCACTTGGTATCATTTTTAGGGGGTCATATTTTGACCATATTTTTTGCATTCAACCTATTGGGAAATAGTTATTGGTTGTAGGGGTTTAAAATAGTAACCGTCAAAGGCCCATGTCTTATCAACTGGAACTACCCTTAGCTAATTTCTGGAAAATAATTATCGCAACTTGGAATTTTCTTTACTATTTGGTCCTTGAAAATGACTAGAATATTCTTGAAAACTCCTGGAAAATCCTTGAATTTGGAGACATATACCACTCTACTAGTATATACATTTTTGCAAAATTTCACAGTTTCAAGGGGCTTAATCGTCTAAACCAGTATGGAACTTCCAATGCCGCTTTAAATTTTGTGTTCATATTTATTCAAAAAGCTCAAACGGACCAAGAAGGGTAACTTACGCGCATTTTTTTAGTATGAACTTGGCATGTGTTTAATGGTCTAGAATTTACATACAAATATTGAAGCTTGGTCATAGTTACATGATGGAAGTCCTTTGTGGACGCACAATACAGTCAGAAGGACACCCATACGTGATATTTCTTTTTTGCTGATTTCGCGGCATCAGTGTCATTGAGTGTTTCACATACTCATCGCATTTTTAAATTACTGAAAGTCAGAAAATATGTAATTTACGAAATACAGGACATATAACTGTAACTCAGGATGGCGTGATGGACACAACGAAGAGCGTGCAAAAGGATTATTAAAACAATTAAGCAAGTGAGGATTACACATACAAATGCCGAAAATTACAGTTACAGGCCACAATCCACAAGAGAACACGAATGAAAGACAAACATAAACAACTACTTGTGTATCGGAACTCGGGATAGCAGGACTTATACCAACTATATTAATGGTATATGAATGATTAGTCAAGACTGAACAATATTTCAGCTATATCAAGACAAGAACAAGTTAATCAATTAAAAAATATATAATAGTAAAAGGGGAATTAAGGTGGCAGGGACAATCGGGTCATAGAGTTTTTGATTGCCACTGAAAAGGGAAGAAATGGGTAGGGGAAGGAAATTTAGCATTCAATACGAGACCCAGCGACTCTTCTCTCCTTAAAAAATATAGAAGGCTTTATACTGCATGAAGCGTAGCGTTTCTCCACACAGTTTTGATACAATGGTTCGCCGTAAGGCTTCCGCAGCTCTGTAGCTTGCGCCATTGAAAACCAATTCAGGTGCCGGGATAATGGTATATGTATAATGTAATTGTTCATTTGTATAGAAATACAAACTATCGAATAAGCCACGGAAATATTTTCTAAAGGTTTTCAGTGTACTTTGGGTGTGAAACAATGACAAAATTTATCTCCCTTACTTTTTCCCTAGAAGATAAATCATTAAATGATTTTTTTTAATATATAAAATATCAATGACTCATCAGATTTCTTCCAAAAATGTTGAAAGAGAACTGGAAAAAGGAAGGGAAACTGGGAATGCGTTAAAGAGACAACAACCCAAAGGGGAGTAATAACAACTCAAAGCCCCCATAAGATATTAAATAAATGATTAGGAAACCCCACACCCAACGGCAGGTCGGAGTCGGTCCCTAAATAAAGAGTAATCAAGTTCAGCGAAATAAACACCAGCCTGGACTCCTAAAGACATAAAGTAAACTAAGAAAACAGACAAGTATATTTGAAGCTTTAATTTTCTTTATGCAGATAACACTGTCAGAATGGCAGAAACAAAGGAAGATCAACTATTTACTACTGAATGTTTCTGTTCCTTTGTTCCTGCTGATCATCCTCAGTGTTTATTTGCAAAATTTCCAAGAGGTATGGAGTTAAACTGCTTTCTTACTCTAGAGGTTGATTTATCGCGCAAAGGTAACATCAATATGTCGCCGATTAATCCCTACCGGCGATAGCCGAAAGTTTTCGGCACTTTTTTCTAATCACTGATGTAATATTTTGTATGTGAGTGTAACTCTGTGATTTACAGATTAAGTTGGAGTTTTTGTTCTGGTTCACTTATTTTTGACGGAGTTTTTGGCATTCAGTTTTCTCACTTTTTACTAAATCATTCTAGTTATTGATCTCATATTTGGTAAGTGAGTCTACCTCCCAAAGTTACAAATTCAAGATGGAGCTTTGTTACGGTCCATTGATTTTTCTACTTTGACTCGGAAAACTTATTTTACTATTTTACCTGGTGTAAGAAATATTTTAAGAAAGCCTTATTCTACCGATTGCTTTGCAATACGATCCACGATTGTTATCTTCTATACCTAACAGATCTTTCAAACCATATTTCTCACTGACCGTGTGACTAGTGCTGTATACAGAGCAGGACATGCTTACCATTCCGGAGCACCTGATGTCATTCTGTTTTTTTAGTGTTCACACTGTTAGTGCTTTAGTTTTTTGTGTTGTATATGTAGTGGTTGTGTGTTTTGTGGGCATGTAGTGTCTTTGGTCTTCCGTCTTCTGGTGTTCTTGATTTTGCCTTGTCTCTGGACTTTTTATGTAATCTTGTCCTTTATTTCTTCGGTATTTTACTGCCGTTGTTTTGTCTTGAATTTAAAAAAAAATGCATAAACTAGTATTTTTTACCTTAGTTTACTTTAGTTGGGTTGGAGATCTTTTCATATTTACCTTGGTTTGTTTTTGTTATTTTTAAGGGTTAAGGATATGGATATGGCCGGCAAATAGAGGTTGGAGATGGGGTTAGTGTTCCATTAGGAACAAATATTGTTATGATACATCCGATGGAAAATATTTTGTTACATTTTGTCATGCAGTTTGATATTTATGTGGCGAATCGTCCAAATCATTAGCGCTCATTTGAAAATAAACCAGGTTGGTACTGAAATACCTAAACCTGTTGCGCTGTCACGGAATAGAAGTTCTGTAAGTATAGCTTACATGTAGAATGTTTTGTCTGCTGTACAAGCTCATTTTATTCAATGTTAGATAAGCATGTACTAAAAATATCAAAGTCTGTAAACATTCAACAAGTGTTTAAAATTAGTTGATATTGCATGACAAGAGTTTTCGTGAAATCCCAACAGTCATTCCATTACAAAATAACGAAAAAAAAACCCGACAAATACTGATTTTATATGACTATCATATTGCTATTTTTACCCGAGTTTGTTGTGCCCAATGCCCGCGTTCGGTTTGTCCGTTTTTGATATTTGCCCGCGTTTCGTTGTGTCCAAATTTTGTTACCCCGTACATGAATATTGCCATCGTACCCGTCATTGCGTGAATGACTTAGAGTGTGCTTTTGACACAAGTTGCAGGACATATGTGCATTTTGTTATTTGAATTCTTTTTCTAACATCAAAACACATGTCCAGGTAAGTTCAAACCTAAAAGAATCTGAAAAGTACACACTTCATTTTCGTTTTATTTAATAAATATATACTGTTTTACGTCGCGTTTTCTATCGTGAATGCATAAATATATGAGGAATGATCGTATACCTTAAATAATAAGTATCGCCTTTTCTTTATCAGAGAAAATTGCATTTTCTCTCGACCTACCCTAATCATTGTTTAATTTTCGGCGCCGCGTTCGTTGTGACATCTCCGGTTCCGTGTATTAGAATACCCGGTGTGGTACTGGGATGATCATTTCTTTCGACTGTCTACGACCTTTCAATAGCAATTGCTGTTGAGTTGCTACCGGACACTACCACAATGAAAGAGGAGGTTTGGCTAGATATAAAAATGGGTTTAACCCAGCATTTCTTTTGAAATGCCTGTACCAAATCAGGAACATTGCGGTCGACATTTTTGCCGGTAGTTTCCACCTGATTGGTCTTTTTGTCTCATGGACTTCGGCTCTTGACAACTCTGTTCGGTAATTTTGTTATTACCCCTATTGAATAAATTATGAAGGAAAGCAAAATAAAATAAATGGAAAATTTATTAAGAAGAAATAGAATTTGATATTTGAAAAAGAAGTATATCCAATTAAAATATTTCAAATAAAAACTTTAGTTTACAGTATTTCGTAAAATATTAAAGGTAACAGGATTGTCGGAAGCCTCGGCCCAAAGGGCAAAGAAAAAAAGGATGTACAAAACCACCGGATAAAGTTCCTGACTAAGTATTACAGGCATTTTAAAAGAAATGTTGGGTTCAAAAGCTTTTAAGACGCCATAAACTATCACTCCCGTTGCAGTAGTGCCGGGAAGAAACTCAACAGCAACTGTTAATGGAATGTCGTAGACATTGTAAAATAAAATTTATCCCTGTACTATATGCAAAAAGGTAATCTTGAATCATAGTCCGGACCAAACCTTTTAAAAACTGACAACAACCGGATAACTTTTAAATGATTGCATCAGACAGAATACATCGGTAAACGAATACCGAAGCAAGAACGAGGAAAGGGGGAAATTCTAAAATCATAAATCCCAAATCACGGCAATTGTTTGAATCACTGATTCATAAAGCGGTCATTGAATATCTATGCCGAATGAGAAAGTCCGAATAATTGGTATTAGCTCTCGCGAAACATACTTTAAACATACACCACCAGAGGTATATTATTCTTCATGTTATGAAATTTGATCATGTTGAACCTTTAGCCGTAACATTTAGTAGTTACATGTAAACGTCAATTTTTCCATATGTGCGTAAGAACAGATCGGCTAGTAGAGGGACACAATTCAATTTTGGAATACAAATTTGCAGATGAAAAAAACTTCTCCAAATATGACATTTCTTATCAATGACAAGAGCAGTCATACTGCTCACTTGTTTTGCACAGTCACAAACTTTTCCTTTAAATTTGGTTTTACATAAAGTGTGATGCCTGTCTTTAACTGCAGGTAAAATCTTAGTAACTTCCAATGACAATTCACAAGTAGAACAAGAAGAATATCCAGCTTTGTATCTTTCCTTAAATGGAGGTTTGTGTAAAGTAAAATGTAAGTGAGAACCAAACCGTAAATTATTTAAAACGAATAATCCAACACGACATTGGAAAAACAAAGAAACGTAAACATAACATGTTATTTCAGTATTCAATACAGAAAAAGCAGGTCTTGATTATTACCCTTGAATATTTAAAGACGCATCTACGACCTAAGCCTTTGGGGGATTAAATTTTTGTGAAATGAAACTTTTTGTATGTAGCAATTTCTGAAGATCGCTGCCTATGATCAGGTAGTTGCCAACATATGCGAAGTTTATAGAAGATTTCTCTGCAGGGAATTATGTAATATGGAAAGATACTTATTGTTGGATAAAGCAGTTATATTGAAGTACTTTAAATACATAAACTATGTCTGAAGGTATTACAACATATTTGTCATGTAGTGTATGATGGCACTTACGGGCTTCACAAGAATCAAATACAGACTACGGTCAATTTTAAAACATCTGCGTATTTTATTCAAACGACTCCGAAGTATAAATGGAATAGATATTGCCAAATCTGATAAGGACTCGGGTTCTTGTCCTTGACCCGTCTCTCTCTTAACACATGTATTCCTCAACAGCGCCCATAACAATCTTGAAATCCAAATTTCAATTAAAAAACATCAGTGAGCAAGCTCACATACCCCACGCCCTCACATATAAGATAATCCTGCATTATTTGAAATTTAAAAAATCTATATCTAAAGAACATGCATATGTCTTACAAATGCAAAATCCTAAACTGTTATTCAATTCCACATGTTTGGTGTTTCAGTATTTGATTTTTACCTGCACTGATACACTGAATGGATATCTCCTGAATTTTTCTTTCAATACAAAATACCAAAATTAGTGTATATTTGGAGTTTGTTTTTTTTCTGAAACTTATGTTCAGCTGCATTTTTTGCATTTCATTACTTTGATCTGCTCAAGGAATTGTGTAAAAAACATCTTGCATAGTATGTGCGTGTCAATTAAGGATATATAAGACTTAATGAGTTTCACGTGAAAATTTTTTGATCTTGAAGAATGTACATTTTTATATTATACATGTATATCCTTAATTACAATTTATGACGTGAAGATAGCATGAAACACTTTCAATGGCCGAAAGTTAAAATTATATGCCTCAATCTACCAAGAAACATGAACACGAAAGTATAAAAATAAACTAATGTAACAGCTATAATATCTTTTCAGCGAGACAGAATATAATGTATTTGCTTTAATGGCAGTGAAATTCGAGACAAAAGCTGTCCAATAATAGCTGCTTAAATTGCATTTTTGACAATATTGAGTCAGCATGTTATCTGTAACATTTTGAGAAAATAGTAAAGGGTAGAAACAGGTCAACAAATAATGTACAAATAATGTAATAACTTTTGCTGCGTTTCAGTGGAAGTCAGAATTAAAACAGTTCTGTTCAGGAATTCCATTTCTTCTAATTGGAACACAAATAGACCAGAGAGATAGTGTTGAAGTGATTGAAAAATTGGCACAAAATAAACAGACACCTGTTTCTACTTTCGACGGAGAAGTGTTTGCCAGAGAAATGATGGCAATATCATACGTAGAATGTTCAGCATTATCAAAGGTAGGTTTATATTAAACAAAGTAGGATAATATCTGGTAACATTGACCAAAAGTAGTTACACTGTACATAGTACAACATATTTTGTAGAGCCTAGATATTCCTTCTGTTAACATTGTATTTTATACTTTACTACATAATTTGAATGCAAGTTTGTTTCCATATTGCAGAATCAGGGGTACTTTACTAATTTGCATAGCGGCCATGTTGTAACTCTTGCTTGTCGGCCATGTTTAGTTGCAATGCATAGTGAAGATATTAAAATTTTGCAAAATTATCTAATAATGCAATTCAGAACGTTATTTGTCCGCATCTATATATATACATATATATAGCATGATTCTGCACATTGTTTACATCTAGTCTATACATAAATATTTATTAGTAATAATGAAAATTTCCGGCCAATTAAGTTTAAAATTCAAAGCGAGATCATGCCATTTTGACTGTAGAAGCCCTTGTAAAACTGCGGCGTAAGCTATCTTTGACAGAAAAATATATATCAAAGATAAATATCTAGCAAATTTGTCTGCATATGACATTGAAATATAACTCTCATAGATTCATAAACAGTTGTCCCTTTTAACTTACCCATGGAAATTTGCGGCCAATTTAAATTGGAAATGTGTAATTCCAAGCTTTCCAGCGACGGGAAATCCTTCTACAGACTGATTTTAACCACAATTTCTATGTTTTAAAATTCCCACAACAAAACTTTTCATTACGGAAGATAACATTAATACAGTACTTTTAGAAAAAAGACGGAGATAGAAATTGAGATCTACTTTCAAGGTTAAACTTTAATAAAGGGAAGTAATTCACCAAAAAGGGGCGTCGTCACATGATTTTATCTCGTGAATAAAATACCCCCGATTCTTCCTTATAAGTTAATTTCATCTGTTACTAGTAATCAGAGACTCCAAACATTTGTGAAAAGGTTTATGCTTCTAGCAGTTCTTGTCTCTTTACCAACAGATCTTCAGAATCTGAGAGTACATCACCTTGCATTTGCAATTGTGGCTAATTGTTTTGTCTTCATTTTTCTTAATTCCCGTTGTTGCGATGTATATGGACTTTGATTTTTGTAATTAACACGTACTTTCATGCTTTCGGTATTCTACTGTTACCCCAAAGGCGATTATCATACTCAATGCTGAAAAAAGTTCCTTCAAATCGGTCATATGAACTCGCCGATTGAAACATCGACCCAGTTGTATTTATTCATTAAATTACAACACTGCTATAAATTTACTCTCTACATATATCCACTTCGACACCTGATATCTTTGGTGCAGATCAAATTAAAACATTCAAATGATCAATAACTTGAAGCTGTATAGAAGTTTAAAGAGACCACGAAATATCCACGAAAGTATACATTAGTTTTCAATAATACGTCTTTAAAATAAAGACGCAATAATTTTAAAATAATGTCAATTTGAAGAAATCATAAATACCCGGGTTGGTTGATTGATTAGTTAGAGATTTTCGTCCATTTAAGACATGTTATGAACATTTCTTTTATTATTCAAGACACTTTAATTCTTGTAAATACCTTGGACTAGTCCATCCCTCTTTCGCCTCCCCTTTGCTTCTCTCGATTTCGAAGCACTTTAAATGATAATCTACCTCAAATTATTTACTGACCACGAATTATATACCTCGAATAAACTACTTTTATTTCGGTATTTTGTTATTTATTACCACTGGGTCGATGCCACTGCTGGTGGACTGTTAGTCTCCGAGGGTATTCACCAACCCAGTAGCCAGTACTTCGGTGTTGGCCCGAAAGCTGATTTTAATGGTAAACTTGCAATATCTAAATTTTAGAAAACTTCTTTTTAATCTAAGGAGTATCATCCTCTTGCATAGCTCTGTCCTTAGCTGATGTTGGAATTTATATTTTGTTTAATTGGTTATTTGTTCTCTATCAGTTTTTAAACGTATTTCGGTTTATGGACTTCCAAATGTTTTGATCTTATCTGCACTGAAGAGACATAAGTTGTCTAAATGCTTATATGCACAAACTAAATTCACAGTAACTTCGGTATTTTGTTATTCATCCTCATTAATTTTTATGCTTTTTCATTTATATGTCATATGCTTAACTTTGACCTTCTTTTATGTTGCACCTAAATATAAGATGAAGTTTAAGTTTCATTTGGAGAAAAATTCCCGGTCCAAGGATTGAACTCTCCCTACCTTTCTGTGATATCAAGGTGAAAAACGACTATGATGAAACGTCGAGGCTAAGAATTCAAGTTAGGAAATATATTTAAAGTGACAACAGATCAATAACTCTAGTAATTTTTAAAATTCAATATAATCGGTATGATATGATAAAGGTAAACAAATATCTGAAACAACATAAATGTAAAAGAAAAAAAAAATCGTATATAGAAGTTAAAAAAGGAACATTTATTAACTAATTGATATATGCAGCCTAAATAAATGACTAAATACCGAAGTTACTGTGAATTTAAATTCTGCATATGCGCATTTTGACAACTTATGTCTCATCAGTGCAGATAAAATATGGAAGACCATCAACTCAAAGATGTTTAAAAACTGATAGAGAACAAATAATAAATAAGATCTAAATATAAAGCCAAAATAAACTGATTACTAAACATGTGTAGAAGATTCTGTTTCAATGGCGGGATATCAGCATTTAATTTTTGATTTATACTTTTCATAGTCGACGGTATTTTTCATATTCAACGGTCTTTAAGCCAGTTACAGTATCTTTCAGAGTAATAAATTGAATTAAAGTGCTTTGTATGAAAAGGGGTGGTTAAAATGCCTTCTCTGTGCGCTCAGGCATCTTGACAACCCTTTTCTTACGAAGCACTTAAATTCAATTAATTACTCTGAAACATATTTTAACTATTACTTAATATTTCGACTATATCATGATGAGAACAATTTAATCAGTAAAAAAATATAGGTTAACAAAGGAAATAATAAAATTAAGGTGGGAGCGACAACTGGAGCAACCGTGTTTTGATTGCCTCTGGAATAACTAAATACCGAAATTATTGTGAATCGGTAGAAACGAGTAGGGGCAGGAAATTTAGCCTTCTATGCGACTTCAAAGTTAGACTGCTCTTGAACATGAAATGCAGACGGGATCTTTATACTACACAGAGCGTGGCGTTTTTCTGAATCTTTCGCGCTTTCCGTACAAAGACTATCCCGCAGCGACAGGATATTCACCTATCCACCAACTGGGGAAGCTCCCGGCAGATCTGAGGCTGGAGCCCCTGCAAACCGATTCAGGTCACTGTGCCAGGACCAAAATTGTAATCCTTTTAATGAGTAAAATAAACACAAATCTTGTGTTTGCAGAGAGCAATGCTAAGCTGAAAAGAAAGTGATATATTGCTAGTATAACAATCAAAGTAGTAATAGTTTAGCTTTTATATACACTTAAACCCCTATATCCTCTCACTTTTACACAATGCTCTGAATCGTTTGCTAGATAATATCTTGTTTGTTTTTGCAACATTGTTTATCAACAGGTCAGCGACAAGCAAGCTTTTTCCGTTTTAAATGATTAAAACTGATATATTGACGATATCATTACTATTAACAATCCCCAGGTTTTATATAATGTAGACCTCATCTTCCTACAGATAATGAAACTTAATAAAGCAAAGATTGATTCTTAATACTAGCCTTTTCTTGATATATCACCATTGACTCCGTAAAAATTAAAAAACTCAAATATATATGATAAAATATGATAAAGGGGGCAATTTTGATTTCACTTTTACTAATTTCCCTTTTCTTGACGGCGACGTTCCTCTAGCTTTAATCTAATTGGTGTATTTATCTCAACTGGTATAATTTGCACGCGTCTGTGTTACTCTTGACGTCTTTAGTGAACGTGTCCTTACTTTCACATCCAAATTTTACAACAAGGTTGAAGATTTCATAATAGCTTTCTTATAGAAGATATTGACATTTGATATCGAAATATTGAGTGACCCGAAAACCCCGTTTTTACGAAAATTTTGTTAAAGAATGCCACAAACTGACCAAAAATCAAGAAAAACTCGGATGTAACTTAAATTCTTTATGGAATAGAAGATATTGACAGGATATTATTCAAGAATCCATTAAATTGGCTTTGGGATCAAATGACCTAAGATTTAACGATTATACTGGCTTCTCACTTATACTGCCGATGTCTTCTTGAATGCGATAAAGAAAGGAATGATTCTTTACCAAATCCTTCGGGGAGTTTTTAATTTGATTTCCATTCTGTGATGCGACAGTGTTTTACCAGCAGACTAGGCTCCTTGAGGTAGCCGGCAGCTTAATGGCGAGCACTCTTTGATCCTTCTTTCAAAATTACGCTTTGTCTTTTTCTTTGTCTATTCTCAAGGTAGTGGTCATGGAATTAGTAGTCGATGTTTTTTGGGTTTCATTTATATGTTTATCATACTATTGGGAAACGGGATATGTAAAGGAAATGTTGGGGTTCCCATGAACAGGATTAACTACCAATGTCTTTTGCTAATGCCGGTGCCAAGGTCGACCATTTCGAGTTTCTATCGTTGTATACGTTGTCTTTTTATCGATATTTTTCTTGGGTGGTTTTCAGATGAACTGTGGCATGTGATTGTAATTTTCGGTCATAGTGGGCGCTGCCTCTTATCTTTTTTACAACTGCGCGGTGGACATAATGTAACATCAAATTATGCATAGCAATTTGAAATGAGTGTATTGTTACAGACACCTACTGTAGTCATGGATATACTTTTGTCTAATTTCTAGCAAATTTATCCAACGCCTGACCGGTGTGATAAAATATTTCTCACCTCTGGAGAGAGAACAACTCACGTGAAATTTCCCGACAAATCTCTTCGGAACACAATCCTCGGTGTTTTACATTATGTCATAACATTTTCTACAACTTAAACACGTTAATTATGAAATTCCTTACATCTTGTTAAATGAATTTTCAAATGTTTAAAAACTCGGCAAGCCTCGTTTTCAAATATTTGCAAAATTATTTAACCTGATGTGAGAAATTTCATCACCAACAAAGTTCTCATTGAAGAAACTATATGTAATTCAGCAATCAATACAATGATCATGTGATTATATTTTGTTCAGCATAACATTAATGCTAAATTTTATATTGGTTTTCTTACAGAAAGGAGTGCAAAAAGTGTTTGAGGAGGCAATCTTTGCTTCACAACAGTTCCCAAAGCAAAAACGATCAGGCTGTGTACTAATGTAGATTTATTTTTCACTGTAATGACATTGAGAAAAACCTGTCACCCAAATACGTTTTATTTTATGAAATAATATACTTTTGTGTTGTATTTCATAAGGCATTATTTTCATGAGGATAAAAAACATGCTGAAACTGAGTTTTTTTTTAAATATTACAATAAATTATAATGGAATTAATGGGGCGTTTATTTTTCATCCATGTATGATATGCAGAATTTGTTTAAACATTCATAAATACAAATAAAGACCATGATTACGGCAGTAGAATACCAAAGAAACAAGGGAAGTGGTGATAAAAAAATCAAAGTCCATAGACATGGCAAAAATGATAACAGAGAAAAACAAAGACAAAAAGAGGACGTGAGAAAACCACAAGGCACGGACATAAAAAGACGGCATTAAGAAATAAGACACTCATAGTTTGAACTCCCATGAAAACCGGGAGTGACATCAGGTGCTCAGGGAGGGTAAGCTAGCAATTCTGCTCCGCTAGCGGCACTCGTCACACCATCAGTGAGTCAATTCAGGATTGAGTCAAAAGTGGTAATATCAAATCAGTGAAAATGTTAAATCTAGCTGAAAATATCAGTTTTTATATGGCACACAGACACGTCATACAAAATGTATCTGTCAATAATGTCATTTAGACGGCCATAGAATTTCTGAAGGGATGGAAGTAACAAAGGCTTAAAAAATCCCTGACTTAGCAGCTTTTGGGACACTGTTTTTGCTCTTTAAAAAAATCACTGTATATGACAGTTATTAGATGTTAGTTTTGTTACTACTGTCATCAGTAAGCGTGATATTTTTGTCTAATCATTTACTTTAATATATATTTTCTGAAGATATTGAGCAATTAATCTAAAGTAGAAATGGACAATACTTTCAGTTATGATCAAAAGAATGCATAAAATTCATAAGAATGTGTTGAATTTTATTTTTAAGATCACAGAATTAAGTAACTCATCACATAGGATCTTCTAGGCCACAAGCATGAGCATGAAAACATTTTTTTTTACATCAGTTGATCCAGTGCCAAATAATCTTTAAATCATTAGCTTGAGTTCACTATTGGAAAATATTCATCCCTTCCCAAATAATGTATTATTTGAATTTTTAGTTTCACGATTCATTCAAATATTTTCTTATGCTAGTGAAACTGCAATGTGTTGCACAGGTAGAAATATAGCAATGATAAATTTCCGAAAACGAGCTGCAACAATCCCCCTTTTTATTGACCTCGAAATAAAATATGTTGACAATCCTTAGAAATATCAATGCTAAAGTGCTAATTAACAATGAGAAAACAACGGATATTAAACTTAGTGTGTGGTTACAAGTTATTTGTCGAAGGTATATCGTTATTTTAAAACCGCGATTAAACGTAGAGAGTCGTTAAATAAAACATGTAGCTATTCCTTTAAAAAAAAACTAGTTAAGGTCTTTCCCACTTCGGTGGAAAGACCTTCTTGTATTTCTTCTGATTATTATTTTTTTTTCTTCCACAATTTGCACAAAAAGTCTTAAAAGATATGTCTTTGATACTTGGTACCATTAGTCAGAAATGGCTGGGCTTGACCAGACTGACCCTGTGAACCCGATCTAATTTTAGTAACAGAGTTACATCACCAAACATGTTAAACGTTAGAGAGTCTATAAATGAACATATTAAGCATTAGAATGTTGGTTTTCCCTATGAATCAATAATGAGAACATTCTGACGCAACTTTGGGAAAGACCTCTCAATTGTTTTTCGGACGATTGACATACTAGTTAAGGTCTTTCCCACTTCGGTGGAAAGACCTTCTTGTGTTTCTTCTGATTATATTTTTTTTCTTTTTTTTTCTTCCAGCTTTTGCAAAAAAGTCTTAAAAAGATATCATTTGATACTTAGTACCATTAATCAGAAATGGCCAGGCTTGACCAGACTGACCCTGTGAACCCGATCTATTTTTAGTAACAGAGTTACATCACCAAACATGGTAAACCTTGTTAGCAGATAAACTCGGAAACCGTAATAGATAGTTGATAAAGTGTAATTAGAAAAATATGGCAAAAATCCATTACATTTGGTCCGAAATTATCCGATGGACCATTTTCGAGTTATGCCCCTTGTAAAATTTGATGCTTCTTTAACAATAAATTTCTCCCCTACCTGAAGTGATAGAGACATGAGACCTCCACCATTGTTCTTGGTTCACCAGTGGCCATTTGAAAAGGTCAAAGTCAAAGGTCATCGGTGACCTCTATTTTGACCTCTACACTTGTTAGCGGATAAACTCGGAAACCGTTAGAGATAGCTGATAAAATGTAAGGAGAAAATGTGTGTCTTGTGGAGACCTACAATTGTCACATTGGGTCCAAAATCATTGGACCAACCGTTTTGGGCCTATGGACCAAAAACTGATTTTTGATGTCTAAATTTGGATTTTTTGTCTATTGCTCAAATTTCATTGAAGATACAAACAATTATTCACTACAAAAAATGTTCAGGTAGATTTCACCTTCAAAATGACGTCAAGGTCAAATGTCAAGGTCACTTTGAAAAAAAATATTTCATGTTAGAGAGTCTATAAATGTACATATTAAGCTTAGAATGTTGATTTTCCCTGTGAATCAATAATGATAACATTCTGACGCAACATTGGGAAAGACCTATCAATTGTTCTTCGAACGATTGACATACTAGTTATTATTATGTTTCTGAAAAAAATGGTGCAGTGATTAAGGTTTCACTGCTTTACATTTAAGTCATTCGTTAAATCTGTTGTCTTAGACATTACATGCACTTACTCCATATCCTTTCATTGTTAATTAGCCAAGCATGGAATTTAAACTTAAAATAATGCGATGCAATCGCAACTGAGTTGATTGTATGTGCGTAATTGTACATCCGGGGCCGTGTTAACATAGATGTCTGAGGACTAAGATATGTCTTAAGATGGTCTAATGACATATTATAGCCCTAAGCCATATTAATGAACGTGGCCTAAATTAAGATATATCCTAAAAAAATCCTAAATTTAGGACATCAAAAAGGTGTCCTAATATTGTCTTATAGCTCATTAAATCATTGCAGGTCGAGTTAACATATGTGGTATGGTCTCATGTTCATTTACTCCATATGCTCCATATCCTTTCATAAAATATGCTGACAAGGAATAAATTTCCGAAATGGCCATACAGCTCATTAAAATTATTGCAGTTCGAGTTAACATATGTTGTATGGTCTCATGTTCATTTACTCCAAATCCTTTTATAAAATATTATGTGTTATGATATCCTTAATTTGATTTAAAATGGCTGCTGTGTATATACGTATGAGAAGGCGAGCTGGTAACATACGCGGAGAAAGAATATTTATAGACCATGCTAACCTTTTAGGCTATCTGGATGATGGCGAAATCGTATGTAAATATATCTCGTCCTTTGATGTTTCCATTATAAAGAATATTCCAAACTGAACACCAAAGACCTTCAAAATAGATCTTGTGCATTCTGTGTCTCTCTAAACATACCAAAATGCAAATCATGGTGGCGTTGAGATATTATGCCATTGGTAGCTTTCAGTTAGTAAATACCGACATTCATAGAATTTCAAGAAATAGTGTATCGTAAATTACGAGGGACGTAACGCTGTGTCTAAAAGTCTCAAATGATAACTGATCCAGCAGAACTAAGCAACATGATCCAAGACTTTTACAATATAGCTAATTTGCCCAATGTTGTCGGTGCTGCAGAGTGGAAGTCGCATACAAATTAAGAACCACTCTGTTGATGAACACTTCTATGCCAATAGAAAGAATTATCATTTTGTTAATGTACAGGGTATATGTGATTCAAACCTTAAATTTCTAAATGTAGTTGCCAAGTGGCCAGGAGAAACTGATAATGCGTTTTTATGGCAAAACTGTAACTTTAGGGACCTTTTTAGAGAACTGTATTTTCGAATGGATGACTTCTAGTAGACAGGGGGTATCCACTACGTCTATGACTGCTTACCCTTGTACTTCATTCTACTATAAAGAGGCAACAACGCTTCACGCAGCACATATGAGGACAAGAAGTGTCGTAGAAAGAAGCTTTGGCGTTTTAAAGCCTCGATTTCATTACCTAGACACTAGTGCTGAAACACCTTTATACACACCTGAAAGTTGCTATCGCATTGTTAAAGCTGTAGTTGTACTTCATTACGTACAACAAACAATGTACCTCTCCCGCCTGGGGGTGGGAATCATCGTCACCGTGGTCACATTGATTGGAAGCAGTATTTCGGAAATCTGAACGATGGAACAGCAGTACGCATTAGACGTATTGATGACAGATTTGCTAATTAAGTTTGAAATCCTTAAAAGGTCTTCTTCGCTTGTCAAACACATTGTCGTAAAGATAAAAAAAAATGTACGGATATTTTTAATTGTGTCTACCACGTATCAATTTGGATATTATTTACATTTACATTTACTCAGTAACCCTTCATTGTGATTAAAAAAAACTTAGTGAGCACTCTCACATACTCTATGACCCTACATATCGGATAACCCTGCATTGTTGAACTCTTGTGCTTGCATATCTCTTACATTTGCATAATCATCATGTAAAATAAAAAAAATTCATTTCTAGAAAACTGTTGATTTATCCGGCCAAAAGATTCAACAAATGCATATTTTCTGAAAAATGATCAAAAATCAAAATCGAAGTAGCGTGCACATCTTTAATACTATTATATGGAAAATCAACCTGCAAAATAAAAACTCCCTACCTTAAAATCTGTAGGAGGAGTTATGCAGACAAATGGGATACACTATAAGCAATATCTGCCATGAAAATGACTAATTCAACAATGTATATCTTTGCAAAAAGATATTGAAAATCAAAATCAATGCAGCACCAATGTATTTGATATATGACTTATCAACCTGCAAAACAAAAACTTCCTACCTTGAAAACTGTAGGAGGTGTTATCCTGGCAAGGAATGTGTACCCTAAAATGATGAAGACGGACTGACAGACCAGTCAAAAACTATACGGGTTGAAATTTTACGATACATAGCTGTCAGGAGCACGATAACATATACGTATTTTTTCAATATTTTATCATCATTTTATATTCCTCATTTTTGTGTGCTTTTCCCGTGGACAAATCTGCAACAAGAGAACCTACCACCATTGCACATTCATTTCGAATTCAGTGTAGCTTAACAGTTATATTCGCTCAGGCTAACCTTAGCTACTTTTATATGTTTGTTGTACTTGAACATGTACAGCACTGAGCTCAAACCTCAACTGCAAAATCTAGTCAGCACAAATATAGGAAATATTAAGAAAGAAAACTCAACAAGAAACAAAACTTCATATAATCAAAGTTATTTTTTCATACACTAATTTAATACAGTATTATCATCCATCACTGTTTGTTAGCCAGATGCCTGCATCTCAATACTTCCAGTAGTATCTACCACCACTCCCGGTTGACCAGCCACCTCTAATTGTAAACGCATTTGTGAAAAATTCACACTCATTTGTGCCAAATACACTTGATGCCTTTATTATTCTATCATGTACAGCCCACGGTCAATGCTTAGCCTATCCTTTTCTATTTGCAATCTTTCATATTCAATCTGAAGACGCTCTTTTGCCATATCCAGTCTAGCGCCTTCAATTTGTATAAGTTTACATGCATCATCACATGTAGAACACACAGACTTTTCCCTTTGTTGAAAATACCGGAGAAGAATCTGTGTCGGCTGACGAATTTTTTAGTGCATATCTTGTTGAAAAATCTCCATTCATGTAGAAAGAGATGGGAAGATCATTTGAAAAAAAGGCAAACATATAGCACAATGTTGGTAATATTAATCATACATGTAGTTTATAATATTAAATTTGACGGACGCCGAGTGATGGCTATAGGCCACCTGGGCCAGAAGTGCTAAAACGGGGTCAAACCCACGCCCCAGCCGTATCGTATAATTCCGTCCAATTCTATTGAAAAGTGTTTACAGCTTTAGCCATTTCAGAAAAAAAAACAAATCTACAAGAAATATGGAAATTTACTTGTGTAATTTGAAAACAACAACAACAACAACAAAACTAAAAAAACTTATAATGGCTGACAGCCGTTGCCCATTAAAAAGACCAGGAGAAGACCATCACAGCATACAAACATAATTCGTGTTGACTATACAGGAGTTTAGAGGCTTCTGTACAAAAAAGGGAGGTCATGTAACATCATGTCAATTAATGAAAAACACTGAAAGCATAGTTAAAATTTTAGATTAGTTTTAACAGCATTAAATTATATGACATAGATTATGGTTAAAGGCTATCTTTATTTTACCATTTTTGGGAAATTTGTCTGAATTGCTTCTTAACTCTATGTATTGTTTAAATGAGAAGGCTGGGCTTTCATCACTTCCTGCTGCTGCACTACATGTGTCTACCCTCAATCTACATGTATTCAACTTAAATGCGTCTCCCCGACACTTCCCAGCACTTTGTCCTGAAGTGAAGATAGATCTTCTGGAGGGGGCCACCGCCCGTCTTCCTAGCCTCACGTCGGTTTTCTGACACCTTTTTAGCTCACCTTGCTATGCCAGGGTGAGCTTTTGCCACCACTTGGCGTCCGTCGTCCGTCCGTCCGTCGTAAACTTTTTTTTCAAAAATCTTCTCCTCTGAAACCACAGGGCCAATTTAATCCAAACTTGGCCTGGGTCATCACCAGGGTATGTAGTTTGAAAAATGTGTTCGGTTGGTCCGAGGACCAAACAACATAGCCGCTGTTACTAAAAATAGAACATAGGGGTAAATTGCTGTATTTGGCAAATAACTTCAAAACCGTTGCAGATATCAAAACTCTGACATGGTGTCGAATTGTTCAGAATGATGAGATCTATCTGCCCTGCAATTTTGAAGAAAATCGGAAAAACCGTCTGAGAGTTATAGCCCTTTTTCCGTAAAATTTTCAAAATTTATGCGTTTTTTTATTTTTTATTTCAAAAACTGTAACAGATAGAGGTAAAGTGTAAATTTGAAAAATGTGCAGCATATCAAGATCTACATACTCTAAAATTTTGAAGAAAATCCAACTACCTGTGTTGTAGTTATTGACTTTTTTCATTCAAAAAAAAAAATTTTTTCAATGCCATATGGTTATGGGTTATTTCCCTTTAAATTCTGACTTTTCTCTTTTAAGTTTTAGAGAAATTCCCTGCTATCGCTTTATTAGAAATAATTATTTGTTACACAATCAAGAGCAAAAAAGTGTTTTTGTACAAATTTTTACATTTTTTTGCAAAAATACTTTCATAAACTATACTTATTTCACAATTTAATAATAATTGTATATAACTGTATATCATACCATCTAGTTAGGTTTGATATCTCTCAATGAAAAAATCTTTCTCTGTTAATATTGAAGTTGCATCTGAGCTTCAATGCCTGTATAACTTCACAGCTGACCTGCATGGCTATGCCATGGTGATCTTCTTGCTGTCAGTGGCCTGTCCATCGAAAACTTTTCATTCAAACATCTTCTTCTCTGAAACCACTGGGCAAATTGGAACCAAACTTGGGCACAATGGTCCTTAGGTGGCCCCATTAAAAAAATGTCTGGCAAGTCTGTATCATATCCAAGATGGCCGCCAGCAGGGAACGCGGTTTAACATTGGACCCTATGGGAAAGCATTCAAAGATCTTCTCTGAAACTACTGCGCCAATTAGAACCAAATTTGTCACAATAGTCCTTTGGTGGTCCCCTTTGAAAATTTTGTCCGGCAAGTCTGCACGTCATCCAAGATGGCCGCCAGCGGGGAACTTTGTCCAAAATTGGACAATATTGCAAAAATCTTCTCCTCTGAAAATACTGGGCTAATTGGAACCAAACTTAGTCACAATGGTCCATAAGTGGCCCCCTTTAAAAATGTGTTCAGCAAGTCCACATCATATATCCTAGATGACCACCAGGAGGGAACATGTTTTTAACATTGGAGCCTATAGGGAAACATATTCAAAGATCTTCTCCTCTGAAAGTACATGGCCAATTGGAATCATACTTAGTCACAATGGTCCTTACTTGGTCCCCTTCATAAAATGTGTCTGGATGTCCGCATAGCATCTAAGATGGCAGTCAGCGGGGAACATTGTTTAACCTTGGACCCCATGGGAAATCATTTAAAGATCTCCTATGATAATACTATGCCATTGGAACCAAAGTGAGGCACAATGATCCTTACATGGTCTTCTTCAAGAAAGGTGACAGTTGGTCTACGCCCTATCAACAATAGCTGCCAGTGGGGAACAAAGTTTAATTTACAATCATATAACATCAGCAAACTTCAAAATGAGACCCTTAAACACGAATAAACACCAGCAAATTTCAAAATGATACCCTTAAACGTTGTGATTATTTTGACTTATTGTGTCAGCCATGACCCAGGTGATCGATAGAGGCTCCTGAGAGCCTCTTGTTCTTTGTACTGCTCATAAAGTTATCCATTTTTTTCTAATTTCCTCTACCGTTCGCACATGATTTCTTGTGTTGATGGCGTTTAACTTGTAAGGTCTCTTCTTTGCACTGTTTGTGGTAGCATTTGACAGTTTACTGAAATTAAGAAAAGTACACTCTTGTGCTTTTCTACTTCTGTGAGAAACGTCTGTAGCCTCGATTCTGAAAAATTCTGACTTCTTTTACGGCTAATTTGTAAATACATGTACGGTTTTACTCCCACTAGTTTTTCGATTTTCTTCTATAGTAAAGTTTCACGATTTTATCCTTTAACCCTATGTGACATGACACGGTGACATTTTGAGGACAGTTCGATTACTTGTATACGGCATGTATAAAATACATTAATGGAAGGAAGATAACAGGAAACACTTACAATGGCCGAACATTACAATCACATGCCACAATCAACCAGGGAACTGCACAAGAAAAACAATAAAATGACAAAAGACAAACATAGATAACGATGGGAACTCGGGATAGCCGGATGTATCAAATAGAATATGATGCCTCAAATTTCGTTCGTTTTATCCAATACTATTTCATATCTTTAAGCATTATTATTTTTTTTTCTTAATACAGTTTGTATTACAATTAGTTTAAACATGATTATTACTCAATAGTTTAATTTTCTATTGTCAAACATAAATTGATTCAACATTCCTTGCATAATTCATACAATATTACATGTATCATGATTATTTATTTACAAAAAGAATTAAAAAAACAACTTCCTTATATTTTTATTTGGGACATCCTTAAACTAAGACAGTCCTAAGATAGCTTTTTATACAATCCAGGACATGTCTTAAGATGGTCCTAATAATATTATAATTATTTCAAGGACTTCTGTTTTTATCTTAAAAAACTACAACTAATACGATTTACACAAAATGTATCTCTCAGAAACATCGTAATTTACTGTGATATTAATTTCAGTTTAATGGCTATAGGTTATATTATATACCAATCGTTTTACAAATAGGCACAATGAAAACCACCGGTAAATATATTTCGAATTCTCAAGCAAGAATTTAAAGGCCCCCTTTTCAGTTCAAGGTTAAACCTATGGAAATTTTATGTAAAACCCCCAGCCTTAACGGCTTGTTTGTACTTCACCAAACTTTGGTTGCAGATAAATGTTTCATTTATGCATACAAAGCTACCATTCGTTGCAAATATAGTCAAAAAATGAATGAGAAATCTATGATAAACAATATAAAAAACTGCAAATCATTCGAACAGACCGCATTTTTGTCCCAGAAAACATCCAACTACCACAAAATTTTCAAGATTTTTTCTGCAAAATCACTAAAGTTGTTGATATTTGCATAAAATAATGGTAGCTTTGCATGGGTAATTATCTCAATAATTTGCAAAAAAATTTTTGGAATAAACCAACAAGCCGTTAAGGCTGGGGATTTTACATAAATTTTCCATAGGTTTAACATTGGACTGAAAAAGGGGCCTTTAACCTTAAATATACCTAAAGGCGGGAGGGAAGTCTAGTCAAGAAAAAAAAATCTACAAATTCAATTTTTATCTGTAGGTTAGAACGTCTGAGTAAATTACACAACGATCTATGTGGATACTCACCGAATTGAACAAATGATCCCTTATATTAAAAAAAAGCGATTTTGTCCAGGTCAGTCCGATCATTTAATTATTTTACGAAATATACTTTATGAATATTTATGTAATAGTTATACCATGAGGTAAAGGCGTTTCTGGAAAAGAAACCCCGACGGCCGGAGGCCGGAGGGGTTTCTTTTTCCAGAAACGCCGTATACCGAGGGGTATAACTAACTTACACCAAGGTAAAGGGAAAAGTATTTATCTTATCATAATAAAACACTCAAGAAATATAAAAACCCCAAAACAAATATAATCTTTGTCAAATGTACCTTTTACTTTAAAACCCCGTTGGATACCTTTCATGACTGAGTTCTTCTCAAACAAACAATGGACGAACTAATCTAGGCTATTTTTAATGTCAATCATGTCACGTAGACATCGAGTTCATTGATGTATAAAACTACACAAACAAGTCGAGTTAGCCGTATGAAAAGACCAGTGAGTTCAAAGGACAAATCAGTAATGAGTGTGACAAATATAAAAAGGTTAACAGAATGGATTTGTTTGCCATTTATTGAAATATTTCAATATGTGGATATACAATGAATAAGAAGATAAAATATAGATTGTGATTTATACATCAGTATAGTTTAATTCCGAAATTATATGGCAGAAATTAAGCTTTACCAAATTTGGCGTCTTTCTTCAAAATATTGTAAGTATAAAACATCCTTTAATCATTTAGAAAAATACGTTTTGCTTTTTTGCAAAGAAATGTGTAAATGCAGGTCATATAGTTATAATATCTTATGAGGGAGGGAGGGATAACTTGAAACTTATGATTTTCAAATATATTCTACCTATTTATCATTTCAACATTTGATATATCGGGGAGTTGCTATATCATCATGATTTGATATGCCGTGTAGTAAGAGGTTTGTCAGGTTGGAGTAGGATCAGACTTTGATTAAGACAAGCCATTTTCCAATGAATGAACAACGTTTGGACAGAGCTCGGACAAAATATTGACTAAAATGTATGGCTCCATTCAAATACATTTGCACCGTGAAAAGATGACCCTATGTAGCGGTATATCCTTTGTGAATAGTACTTTAAGGTATTGGCTATTTTCCTTGATATGATTTTTTTCTCTTACTAATACATTGCCTGGATTTTGATTTAAATATTAAATAGGGCGGCAAAATTTTTGAAGTATGGCACAATCGTCTATAGAAAATTAATGTGTAAGATTTTGAAAGGATTTCACAGGATCAATATCACATTTCTTGAGATGGGTCGAATTTGAAAATTCATTGTTTTATAAACAGTCTGATTGCAATTCATTTTTTTTTTGGTCCCGTGACTGCGGATAAAAAAATATTAATAAATGTGATTCTCAGTAATTTGATTTTTAATGATACTATTGCATAGTCATAAGGTGAAAATATTATTAAAATATCAATTCTAAATTTTTAATGGGGTTTCTTGTGTTTTCGTGGATATCTCCCTATTTTCAAGCTATACCGGGCCAAAGGGGTGCATTTTTTAATTTAAAATGGTGTTAGCTTCCCAGAAAGTCGCAGATTTTAGCATAGCCCGTAGCATTTCACATCCAATAAGGTTGGGTCGGGACGGGAGATATTGGCAATATAACACTTAAATATGATGAACGCATTTTTTGGTATCTGTCCGTGTCTAAAAGTACCCTTGTTCAACGCGTTTACTTTATAATGATATAAATGCAATGACTACATGTGTCAACTTGTTAGCTATAAAACGATTCATTACTTATATGTAGCATCTCGTAAATGGAATAATATTCGAAACAATTTTCTAGCGAATCATACCAGTAAATGGAAACAATCACATTTTAAGCTTGGAGAAAAAAATATCTCGTAATTATGAGATACAAATTATAGCCAAATAAGACGTAAAACATCAATCAATTAATCAATCAATCTATGAGATACTATTTCATAATTGTGAGATATTATCTCATGATTATGAGATATTATTTCATAATAATGAGGTAATATCTAATGAGATAATTATCTCATAAATATGACTTATTAATTCATAATTATGAGATACTACCTCGTAATTATGAAATATTATCTCATAGTTATAAGATAAGATCTCATTATTATGAATCAGTATCTCATAATTTTGAGATATTTATCTCGTATTTATGAGATAATAGCTCAAAATAATGAGATAATTATCTCATAATTATGTGATAATATCTCATAATTATGAAATAATATCTCGTTATTATGAAGGATTATCAGATAATTAGGATGATTACGAGATATTTTGTCTTCATGTGGTATCAAAACGCTCCCGTAGAATTGACCGTTTTTTCACAATCAATATTTAAGAATTATGATTCATGTTTCGAAAAAAGGTCAATTTGATTTTATTACCTTAAAATGAGGGGCGGACAGGGTAAAGGGAGACTGAGAAAGATGGTATGGGAGAATCTGCAGGGGCGGGAGAAAGAGAGGGACAGAAGAAGGAGAATGGCACCCCTGTCCGCCCCTCTAATATGTTGAATTAATTCTTATTAAGAATACACACAATCAATAGTTATGGAAAACATGAGTGATTGTGTGGTTTACATGATAAGTTGTCACAAAAAATCAAAATCTTTGATGCTGTTGGCAATACGCCGAACTTCCCGCGGAACGTTCTGTCAAACAATTGTCTGTGATCACAGGGTGTGACGGGGTATCTGACCGTCCCTGTCAAGCCCCAGCGATCATAGTCCATTGTTTGACATAAAGTTTCCAAATAATATACACCTGAGTGAAACAAAGGACCCGGGGTGTAATTATTTAATCGAGTATTTATATTTATATAATCTAAGCATGTTAAAATAGTTGTATAATTAATTATTAGTCTGTTTATTTGTAATGGTTAAAATGTTACTAGTTAAAGTCCCTGGTTTCACTTTGTAATTTATAACACAGAAACGAGTTTAAGTCTAAAATGGTGAATGGAAAGATATGGAGTAAATGCACATGAGAGAAAGTCTCTACAAATACACTGGTAAAATCAACCAAAGGACCAACGTTTTTATTATTGTTTTTCATCTTGCAGTTTAAGTGTGATTTGAAAAAATCCATAGCACTTCTTAAGGCCCTTTATTGCTTTATTTAACAAATATTGTATATTGTAGGATATCTTATCCACATCTAGATCTGTATCTTTGCAATATCTGCACAGCACTGACGTTCCCTAACAAGGATCTTTAAAGCCCCTGTACATCATATCCCTTTTCTGTATTGCAAATTTAAGTTGAGATAAAATCTTAAAAATACTCTACCATTAAACTGTTACTGGGTAGTATTACAAGACCTTTGGTTAATATTATACACATATTGCCTGCAATTGAGGATGGTATATAGATTAATATACCCGAGACGGTAGTCGATTGTTATATTCTTTTCTGAGTGTGGTTATCTACAATACAATCCGAAGTTGAAGCCGGAATTTGTTTTATCAAACTGAACATCTTAACTGTATTACTGCTTCAAGTAACAATAATGACATCACTGTACAATTAGAGCAGGCGTTATACTCGACAGAAGGATGGTATACCAAAATACGGTTCAATCACTGTTCAATTAGAGCGAACCTTATACTCGGCAGAAGAGTGGTATACCAAAATACCACCATTACAGGTTAACCAATCATAATTAAGGAAATTTAGAGTATGATATAAGAAAATCTAACTATTCCATCTAAAGCTAAAAACCGGAACTGCTGATGAAGTTGGCGTAAATCCTGTTAGTAAATCAATCTAGTGCATTCCAATTATGGATATTACTTTTCAGGTAAACCATGCAGAAAAGCAAAAAAATTGTCAAAACAAAATGATATGCTTTTGATATTGTAAATGGAATAACCCAATTAAAACATGGTCCGAAATAGTGCGCACGATTTGATCTAAAATACAACAACTGATGATTTAAATGGACGCTGTAAATGGGGTAATCATTAAGGGTAAATTCACATTTTCGGATACAGCGAATTTTTCGGTTTTAAGCGTATCTAACGAAGGCTTGGTCTTATTTCTATAACCCGGGATATTCATTAACATGTTTTTACTTTTTTTCTGATCGAGTTTTAATGTAAGTCATTCTTGTTTCTATTTGTGGATTGTGTGAACAACATTCCCTGGGTATATGATGCAAATCAGCTGCCTATTTCTTCAGAAATCCTTCGTTTACTTTTGCATGATGTTGTCGCTATCAGGTGGGAAATATATTTGGGCAACTATACCACTGTCGGGAATAGGAATCCTGTCCAACATGATGTTCATGTGGACGGTAACTAAAACAAAGGAACGGCGTGCTGTCGTTGATTGCAGTATCCTTGCAGCTTGTTTTATTACAATTATCAACGGAATCCATCTTGTTTTGAGATTCATCTTGGATTCAAATGCAGCCCAAAGCCAATCGGTTCTTTTCAATGTTATTGGTAAGTATATTTTTATATTTATCTTTGTTTTTCCGATGTTGACATTGTCTCTGACGTATTCTTGTGTTAGATTGACGGCTTTGTTCTCATTACTTTATTTGGCAATTGCTTCAATCATAATATAACAACAAAGAACGAACAACTTCGGTTATTTGGTTTATTTATTTTATTATTATTATTATATATATATTTTGGCTGTTTGTTTTTTTTCTTAATCTTAAGGATTTTTTTTGTTTTGTTTATCTTTATATTTTTATTTTTGTTGTTTTTTATTCGGGGAGGGGTCGGATGATAAAATGACAATGAATTAAATTTTTAAAAACGCAATACACTAATATTTTTATGATCGAAATTTGTTTTTTAGTATTGTAAGTTTGTTTTTCGCCTTTCCTTATTTATTTATTTATTTATTTATTTATTTTTGTTTTAGGTTAATCACATATGTATATTATTTCATCATTTGTATATGTCCGAAGCCCTTCCTTGGCTTTCGTATATATGGGAAGCAAATTAGATTACTGTTGATGCTAGTGATGGTAGTTGCTGATATTAGATCAAGGTGGTTCAAGTGTCAAAACTGCGCATCCATGATACACCTCTGGTGAAGATTGAAATCACCATTTTGACGTCGAAAAATGGCTTAGAATAGTTTACTGATAATATATAAAATGAAATAAGCAATACTTATGATGGGAAAGCGCAACTTTTTGAAAAACTCTTATTTTAGAAAAAGGGAAAAATCACGTTTTCTATTTTTTTTCCAAAAATATGTCCCGTGACCCCGATTTTTATTTCTTATTTCCAAAGTTGTTTCTTTAACACACTTATAATACATTTCAACAAATTCTAAAATTGTATTTTCTCCATATACAGAATATTTACGGAGACTCACTCCTGATGTTGTTTATATCAAAAATTTCATGAAACATTTTTGATTATAAAATGCCCGTTCCAAGTAACGAATATGATAGCTTGCATAAAATTCAGGTGTTAGATGGCACCCTATAGGATCACTGTACCCGATAAAATAATTGTTGGAACAAGATATGCATGAATGAACTGTATTTTTACTTAGAAAGTAAGTATGCTTTTAAGCATCAAATGGAGATATTTTTTTAACTATGGTTCCATCATTGTATGTACATGTAGATATGTTTTCCCGTTGTAAATTTTCAATAATGATAGCTTTTGGTGATGTAAAAGGAGATATTCTGAATGGATACCATTTTTTTTTATTGATTGACTACTTTTGGGTGTTATTTGAATCATTAAACCTCAATTTCATGAATTTAAATTTAATTAAAAAATAAAACAGTGTATTTTTTCCCTTTTACGAAAAGGGCTTTTCAAAATAATCCAAATTGCAAGCAATAAAACGATTTTTCCAAGTGTACGCAAAGAAATTCTGTAGGTCACTTCTGTCGCATTGTTGGAGTGAAACAGTACGCATAGTTGCTGTGCAATGATAATTTACTGTACTTTTTTACGCATTTTGTACGCATTTTTGCTATCAATATATTTATTTTGATTCATTGAAAGTGATAAATCTATTCAAACATGTCGCACGTTTACTATCTATTAGTCTACTAAGCATGATTATTTCAACTTTTCGTTTATTACTAACGATTAAGCTTTTTATTTAACTTGGAAGATGAAGAAAAACAATAAAAATGTTGTTCCACTGTTAAATTTGTTTTCCTTGTATTTAATGTGATCTTTTTTTTACATGTACATAGACTCCCGATTACCTTGCATTACTTGCATTATAGACATTAGTTGTCGAAATAGAAACTAAATTCACAGTAACTTCGGTATTTTGTTATTAATCTCGAATGTACAATTAGACCAAGCCATTTTCGGGTTGTAATTATACGGGGTTTCAAATTTAAATGAATAAACTGAAAAGGAAGAATTGCTTTGCCCCTGAAGATCGTAACCAAAGCCTGTTGTAGTCGGCAACACAATCAAAATACAACATAGTTCTTGCCCAAACAGGGATAATTAAAGAAGAATTTCTTGTGTCATAAGCATGCATAATTCCAACAGCACGAGGAACAAAGTCTTTTAAGTTCAAAAATAGATATGACTTTTTATTTTTTAAATAACAAATCAGTCTTTGACATTTCGTTACTATATTCCAACCATTTTCTAAATATAAATCATTTAATGAGACTACAGTCGTATGCCCAAGCTCAGACTCGAGCAGCCTCTATCTGTGCTTTCTCAATTGAATCGGTCAAAAAATGTATATTATTGCCCTAAATTCCGTTAACACTGTAATGGTCTAATATAGGGCTTTTCCATGTCACCGTGGTTATCAGCCCGAGGCGCCAGCCGAGGGCTGATATGGGTCGAGGGATGAAACCGTGCTGATATGGAAAAGACCATGTCTTAATCTGTTTATTATATACTTCCAATTTGGAGATGGCAACACACCCGGGCTGAAATAGCCATATCACCGTGCTGATATGGATATTTCAGAACGAGGCGGTCTGATATGGCCATATCAGACTGGGTATATGATATGGACTGTTAACTTCCGGGAATATTACATATGCAAAAACAGAACATACCTTCGCTAAGTTTTATCACCGGGGTCGAAGTGCGACGCTAGCATTTCCTTTTTGTGTCTATAGATGCGACGCGATTAAATGACTTATTTACGTATTTCTACGCCTTCCTGTAGTCAGTTTGTTACAGACTTAAATGAGACACCTTATTAAGTCGCATCTTTAGAAATTAAATGCAAATGTTACACCAATCAGGAAGTTCTCTCGTCGCACTAAGGCCCGGTGTTTCTGTCGTGTTAGTCAGATTCTGTCGAGAATGATTTGAATCCCTGTAAAATGTTTTTGGTTTATACGCCTGTTCAGATTTAGAGTCTATGTGTTCATGGCGAATATTTAGTATGTTAGTTCAAAGTTTCCCTTTTAAGTTTTATGAGCTGAATTGGCCTTTGCATAACATAAAGTAACATAAACCTAAATATTTCAAATTTCTTAAATTAAGAGACACAATACTGTATTTTAGGATCTGATGGGGTAAATCGTAGATTTTACTGTCGCAAACTAAGTTTTCGGGCGACGCGTTAGCGGAGCCCTAAAACGGATGTTTGCGACAGTAAAATATTAGATTTACCCCCAAAGATCCTAAAATACAGTTTGGTTATCTCTATTCTAATGCAAATGCAAAAAAAATCATAGTCAAAATCGGTTTTTAAATGACAGGAAGTTTGTTGTGGGTCTGCGCCATTACGTTGCTATTGGTTCCGACTGTAAATCGTGTTTGTACCCCCTCAAAAAAATTGACGCCATCCAATCAAAATAAGCGTTACAAACATAAGTGCATTAGTATTTAGTCTTTCGTATTCTGGTGTTCTCGTTTGTTGTTATTTAGTATGTCACTGGCCTATGATACTAGTAATCCACGTATACTTTGTTCCATCTGGATTATACCGCCGTTTTTTTAAATCAAAACCAATAAGTTACTTCCCTCATACAAACCTATGTACATTTTATATGAACTGATGGCTCACCTATGAGAAATAAAATTTCAAAATGACCATAAGTGTGAGTGAAATTTTCTTAAATAAATGTTATATAACAAAATTACTGTTTATTATGCAACTTTGGTACTTTTTAAAATATATTTTTATCTTACATAACGATGAGTATATCCTGATAATAAATAAGAAATCTGTTATAAAAGCATTTAGCATAACTTATGAAGAATTGATGCAGATAATATCTAAATTATACACTCTTCTCAGATATCAGTTTATAAATATGACTATTACAAACTGAGCTCCAATATGTCGTAATAAAGCGGGAAGTAAACTTTTTTTGCAAGGTTTGCCTACATCTATTTCGATGTGCCCCGTATTGTCTATCGATGTTGTTTTTGTCCTTATTTTTGTCTTTCGTCGGGCTACCTAATGACAAATATTGCCCGATTTTACTTTTTTCTCATTGACCGCTCCCGAAATGTGTTGCTTCAATGACATATTTAAGCTGCGATCGATGTTGCTCAACATTTTTATTCTCTTCTTGTAACCCTGATGCTTTCAGCTGGATAACCCTGAGCATCGCCCAAGTTGGCACTCCATGGCAGGTGGGGAGCAAGGGAGTGACCTTGATATAATTTTTGTCAAGAATACCGCTTAAGTGCACGCTAGGGGCCTTCTTGATCTCGCTTGAGGGGGTGAATATTGTTCACCTCTAGTTGAAGACCCTCGGGCGACATCAAGATGTAGACAGGAATAAAAGCCCTGTCCTTGATAAACTGGAGTTTTCTATGTATCGTGTGCGTTTTTGTCACATGTACATTCACTCCATATCCTTTCATTTTTCCTATTTGCTGCAGAGTTTGTCTCTCGTGCTGCGTGGAGTCAGTAGAAAGTCTCCCCGTGCTTGAGATGTATGCTCTTACAATATTACAGTTATGGCGTGTTTGTCCGTTTGAGAATTTCTAATACGTTTACTAATTCATTTATTTTTTTCAATTTGGCTGTTCAATATTTTCATTGTTTTTACTTAAAATGTTATAATCTGTACACACGACTATTTTTGCCCTTTCAACCAAAGTTACACTGCAAGGTTTGC